>CP135537.1:2347024-2493486 GCA_032402905.1 Khaya senegalensis
TAAAAATTTTTTTTATTAGTTTTCAAAATTTAAAAAAAAGGTATGTGTTAGTTTTCAAAATTTTAGAAGAGATATGTGATAAATATTACTAATATTTAAAATTATATATAAAAATATTTTAGTTTTTAGTTATTTTATTATTTTAATTACTGTTGAGGAGTACTTTATGTTTATTTTGTGAAATCTATAAGTATTATTTTGTCAAATCTCAATAGTAGTGTTTGAAAAATACCCCATTTATTTTTTTTAAATTTTTGTCTAGAATTAAAAATTATGAAAATGAGATAATTAATAAATATGGTATCCTATTTTAGAACTAAAATAAAAAAATAAAGTACTCTGTTAAATTATGTAAATTTCAATTTCATATAAAATTGGAATTGAACTACTTTTGCACACCTCTACTTAAAATTCATACACTCTAAATATAAGTTGTCTCAAGTAATAAAAATTTTGGAGTTTGGGTATGGATCCCTAGGAAATTAATTATGTAAAATTAGTTTCAAGTCCAATTGTCCAAGCACCATAATTATATTGATGTGTTGGTTATTAAATTAAAAATTTAATATTAAAAAAAAAATACTAAAGCTTTAAAATCCATTTTGGAGAAATTTATGAAAATTATTATTGAATTTTTTAATAACTCTATTAAGAAGCATTAAAGAGTAATCTTAGTTGGAATACAAAACATTAAGTTATATGAAAATATCTCTTCACAAAAGATAAGAAAGCAAATGTTTCACTTTCAAATTAATTTGTGAAAAAAACTATAACTAAACCATGTTTTGAGTTGTAGAAAATATATAAATATTTAATGTATCTTAATAATAAATCAAGTTCTCTAAACTCAAAGTTGTTTTAAGAAAAGAAACTCACTCAATTAAAAGATTTTATTGTGAATGTAATTCAAATAATTAATTTTGGTTGTTAGAAATTAGTTAAGCTAGAATAATAAACACTCTGAGAAAAATGAGCTAGTTGAGCAAATAGTTCAACTAGTTGAGTTATTTGTTTATTTTTGAATGAAAGGTAATTAAAATTATTAATAATAGTTATAATTATTTATTAGGATACTTTAAATAAACATTATATTGTTATAGATTTTGGGAAATTAATACAATAAAAAGAGAACTTTTTTTCTTGAATTCATTCTCATTTTCTTTTTATTTTCGATTTTTGAATTGATTTAATAAGTTTCTTTAAGTCTTTTTGGTTATTTCTTGATGGTTAGGTCTTAGTTTTCAACAGTCACAACAAAGTAAAAATCAAATAATCAAAGAATAAAAATTACAAATTTATCCAAACTTAAGTCTTAGCACTAACTACAAATTTAAGCATAGATCGTAAAAAAAAGAGTTGAAGAAAATAAAATATGATATTATTAAGATTTGAATATCTTCATTTTTTTAATACAAGCACCTATTTATGAGGAAATGCAAAGAATAAAAGTCATAGAAGTTGGCTAAGATTAGGTAGATATGAGAATAAAAAAAAAAAAAAAACTTATTTCACATGTATTATATATGTAGGCCAAACGATTATTGATTTTTTTAGATTTTAGCTTTTACCAAAATATAAAAGTTGTAAATATTTCTTTTAGCTTTTTAGAACATCTTCAATAACTATATTTGGACATGTATTTTGTGAGTTATAACCCAAATACTAAAAATTGTTGAGCTAATCCGTATTAGAAATATACCCTAAAACCAATTGTGTCATTAAGTTTGGGGATATCATTTCTTTATATAGATATTTTTGGATTAAGTTGGAAAGATATTTATAATTAATAAAATGACAATTATTTCATTTTATATTTGTTCGATTGCTATTCTTTACTTTATGTTATATTCAAAATGAGATTTTATAATATATTAGATGCCAAAACTCTATCTACAAAAGTTTGCAAATATGAGTATAGAGTCTCTGATTTAAATATATTCAAATTTATTTTTGATCAAGGTGATGTTATAAGGGATAATGATATTGTATGATTGGTATATTTTGTTACTACCAATAATTAGTATATGATATTAATAGTTGGGTAACGAGTTTTATATCATAAGAGTATGAACATGGGCAATACATTAGAGAACGAATATCAAACGTGATCAAATGTGATGAATTACATGGGTAATTATCCATTGATCAATATGTGCTAAACTCATTATCACAAATTTTTTTATATAACATTTAATTATTTTAACTAGAGATTTATTATTTCAGTTATTTATCGATATTTGTTTAGAAACTCAAAATTAAATAGAGTCAATTAAAACTTTGATTTCCATATATATTGAGCTAACGAATCCCTTCTTGACTATCATTCGTCTTCAAATGTAATAACAAATTAATAAATCAGTTTTATTATATAGAATGTGATTAGCCTCATACTTATAGACCATATGAATCACGTGTATCTACACCAAATTTAATTATGATATCTCAACTCAAAGAATAACATTATATATTAGTACAATTATATAATAAATCATTAACTACATACGTTACTATGTGATTTATCATTGTATGATCATATTTAAAAAATAATTATTTATTTATTTAATATATACTAATATCTTAATAACATAACTTTAACATTATCTGCACTAATATTATCTTATGGTATTTATCAGAAATATTTAGTATGCCTATTATGTGATATTGTTATTTTTTTGATATCATTTCTATAGAGAATGGTTTTAATAATATTATTTAATAATTAAATAAATTATTTAGATAATTTACAAATATACTTTATTCATACGCACGATAGAATAAAAGAAACAACTTATATTTGTGAATAAAAATTTTTTTCTTTCATTAAAGAATATATATATATATATATAAATAAAATATCCTTAAAGTTGATAACACGAATGACTTTAAGGATATATCATAATATATATCTTATTAGAGATCATTCATACTCATTAGGAATTTCAATTACAATGAGTTATACCAAAGTAATGCGAAAGAGTTCATATTGACTCATATCTAATTTACAATAAACCCAAAGAGTCACACACACTAATCGGTAGGATGCCAATAAATAAAATATTATTAAACTAGTTAATGATATTCAAAATTGATGAAAATTAAATTGAACCAATAAATTGATTTGAAGGCAATTTTGTTCTTTAAAAGTAAAGAATGAATTTTCCAACAATGACATGCTAGTACTTGTAAGCTCAAAAATATTCCTGTAATTTATTAATAGCATAAATATGATTTATGGATATATGGGAGATTGATTAAGATATTGTTTGATTTATATATTAATAAATTTATTTATTTATTTATTAAATTAAATATTCATTCTTTAAATAGTTAATAAATGTATATTTTTAAGTACTTATCAAAAGGCTAGGTTTTTTCTCCTTTCATAGCTTTAAGTTCATCTCAAATGTTCTAAGAAAACCTATTAGTTCTTTAACCGTTATTGAGTCAATGTCTTTACTTTTTTCAATGGCATTGATTTTTGCTTCAAATGTTTCAGGGAGAGATTGCAATATTTTCCTTGCTAGTTTGATTTCTAAATATTCCTCTTATAAACATAAGATTCATTAGCAATACTATTTAATTTAAAATTATAATCAACAAGCAATTCATTATCATTGATTCTTAAATTTTTAAATCTAAAAGCAAATATTTGGAGTTTAGATTGCTTCACTACCAAAGTTCTCTCATGGATATTTTGAAAAATGTCTCATGCCTTCTTTGTCAGTTGCAAGTTCAAATTAATTTGAATTTAATCACATCAATTATGTTGAAGGTTGCATTGAGAGCCTTGGAGTTATGCATTAGTCCATTTTTCTTCAAGTTTAGGAATTGTATTATCTTTGTCAATAGTCATAGTAAGAGAAGTCCAACAACCAAGTATAACATGCCATGCCTTTTCATCAATGGATTTGATAAAGGTTTTTATCCTTATCTTCTAATATTAGTAATTAATGCCATCAAGTAGAGGTGGTCGAGAGATAGATCCTCCTTGCTTTTGAGAATTCATACCTACAATAACAAATAATTTCACCAAATAAATTAGTAATTTGATTTGATATCAATTAAATATACTTGTTTTTCATTAAATATACACACCACAAAGCAAATAAAAGAGAAACACAAACCTTTAACATGGTTTGAATTTCTCCATTTTGTATTTATAATGTCACACTTAAAGAATATAATCCATTAAGAATGCGAATGTTACAAATATTAGTAAACTTATACAAATTAAAATTCCCTCTTTTTTATTGCCGCCATCATATTGAATATTCTATGTGAACTTATTTAGTGAAATTCCTAACTTTGATACCCTTTAACTTCTTTCAACTAGCACAATTTATTCTTCCGAAGGAAATCAAGTTCTTATTCTAAATAAAAATACCAAAAAGTCTTTATACCACTTGTTCCCAATAATTTTTTTTTTTTCGAGTCACAAAGTTGACATCACTTGTTTCCAAATTAAGCTTAATAATCACATATATCTAAAATAACTAGAAAACTTAAAATAGTATGTGAAGTAGTAGATCTGAACATCCAAAGTTATTTTAGAATTGTTGCAACAACCATTATGTTTCTAAAATACATAAATAAAGATTTGCTCGTATATAGAAGTTGCTATAAAATGTCAACACGGAAAATCCTACCATGTTTTAATTTTTTATTAGAAATAAAACACACAGATGATGTTTGCCTATTGAAAAAATTTTCAAAATGACCTTATTTTGAAGATTGTTTATATAAATAATCAACTTCAATCCAATCTTACCAAGTTGACTAGCTATACTATGTTTAGACCATTTTACTCCACATAACCACTTACACTAAAAATATAAAATGACAAAATATGTAAACACTATATTATGAACAATACCACATTGTGAACAATATTTTTAAAATATTTTTATTTTTTTAGTTTTTTAAGAACTTTAAGTTGACTTCCAACCTATTATAAATAAATTGATTTAATTTTTTTTTATTTTTATAATATAATTAATCATGCTTAATTAAGAAAAAAAAATTAACTTTTTTAATTTATAATCTTTAAAATTTGTTATTTTTAATATGATATTTAATATTTTAAAGTTTTTTAAAATATGCAATCGATTTTAAATAAAATTATTTTAATTTTTTAATACAATTAATCATACTTAATTAAGAAAATAAGAAAATAAAATTTTTGAGTAATTGAATTTTAAAATTTATTATTTTTGATATGATTTTTTAATTTAAAAATGAAAATATTGTAGCGTCTAAATATTTTTATCACTTATGCCACTATAGCACACAACCAATTTTAAATAAATTTTTTTTAATTTTTTTTTATTTTTAGCACAATTAATTATACTTAATTAAAAATTAAAAATAATTTTTTTAATTTATGAATTTTAAAATTTATCATATATAATTTTTTAATATTTATATTTTTTTAGTTTAAAAAAGAACTGTACCATGCAAGTATCTTTTGCCACTTGCGCTATTGTAGCGGGAACTGTTTTTTGTCACTTGCACATTGTAGCGCACAAGTAACCTTTGGCATTTGTGCTATTGTAGCGTGTAAGTGATAAAAGTGGTCATTGAGAGCAAATTAGTCCAAAATAAGCTAAATTGGTTAATTTAATAAGAATTTTGAACTTGATTATTTACATAAATTACTTTTAAAATAAAGTTATTTTAAGAAATCTTTTTAATATATTATGTATTTTAAAAAATAATAGTAATTACCATCAAAATTTTCTTTGAGAGAAGCTAAAACTCGAGCTACTATTTATAATACAAACTTGTGCATTCTCAAATTGCCCAAATCGCGACAACAAAATCGTGAATTATTGTCAAGCACACGATCTTCAAAATCATCGTAAGATGACCACGATGAAAAAGTATATGTTTATTAATAACAAATAGCTCCATGAATTCTAGTAAAATAATAGATAAGTTATACTTTGATCATTTCGAACTATTTGGTCACTGTATGGACCTATTCGCTGCAAAGAACTAAAATATGTTTTTGTTAATATTTTAATCAAAATTCAATTGCTTATTTCTACGATTATTAGAATCATTTTATCCAAAATTTTTCTTTTTTTTTTAAAATTTTCATTAATCTATATCTTTTTTTTTTTTCTCTCATGGGTGTTTGTACACTCGCAAATAGTGAAAAAAAAAAGCTACAGTAAGATCTAGAGAGCGTTGACACCACAAACAATTTAAAACTAATAAGTATGTATTTATGATTTTAATCACATAGTATAATTTCTCTTAAATTTAATTCCTGTAAATTATTGACGCTGACAGTTTACTCTTCTAAATATTAACTCTCGCTGCATCTCTGCGTGCAGATTTACTTCAGAGGTCCAGAAAATTAGTTTATGTAGAAGACGTCCCGTCTCCATCTCATGCGGTTTTCATATACTTCGTATATAAAGATCAATTTTTTTTAAAAAAAAAAAAAATCAGAAACCTGAGCTATTATTATATAAATATTAGAACTACGTAACATGGAAATTTTACAGTTCGGTCCGAGCCTTATTTCAGGGTTGTTACAAGAAGCCCACAAAGCAACAAGATAATGAGGTGAGCCATGTTGAATGGTGGAATATAAATACGGTATGCTAAAATAAAACGAAGGACAGAGCAGCCCTTGGAATCTCTACGTGCTGACTACATTCCAACAGACTCGACAAAGGCATAATTTTTATATCTTATTTGTCTGCTTGATATATTCCATTTATCCAATACACTCCAGCTTTTCAAACAATAGAGAAAATATAAAACTTAAAGAGAGAGGAATTAAAGAATTGGTCCTGATTACTTTAGTTTAATATATAATATCTGGAAGAATTTGTTTGTCCACCTAATACCTAACACTATCATTACTTAATTACAGATTATTTTATATATATATATATATATATACACTGAAGGAAAATTAATTAATTAATTAATTAATTAAATAATGTTGCTGAACTTGAGGTCCTTTGTCGACATTCTATAGACAACTTCCGGCTTTCGTTTTCAATGTAATTCTGAGTTGACCGACTGACCTAGTCCTTTCAAATTTCATTCTTTCTTTCGTAATGCAACATAACTATTTACCTAACACAACACTTGTAGGTTACATGTATGTGTTAAATATAACAGAGTATTCTGTTTTCAAAAACTTACAGAAACTGGTTCGGTATGTATTATACTGTTTTTGAAAATTATAAATAAGAAAGTTGCTTTAAGAAATTGTAACCACAAGGTGATTTTTTCAGTTCACTCTGAGGAGTTTTAGGTCAATTGCTTAAGCGTTTTAACTATTTAACTAGTTTGTAAGTATTGATTACTTTAATTAGTGAAATCTTTTAAATTTTTTTAAAAAATTATTAATAATAATCATGGAGTAATTTAATTTTTATCCATTATATTTAGAGAAAAAAATAAAATTTTTTAATAATTATTTCTGAAAATAGTATCAAATTTAGTGAACGATGTAATATTTATTTATTAATTTTAATAATAATATATAACATATTTTTAACTTGTTAAAAATATTCATATTAAAAGTGTTTTCTCATCTTTAAAAGAAATATATATATATTTTCAAAACACTAATTTCATTTTAAAAAAATAATTCCCGAAATTAACATTTTAGAAATAATACTAAATGCACCCTAAATAATTTTTTGTTCTTCCTTCTTGTTTTGAAAATTTTAAGTCTTACCCTTGGAAGATATATGTATATATTATGTAAAAGTTGCAAATGGGGAATTTGAGTGTTAGCCAGAAATTGCGCGGTGAAGAAATATGGCGAGAGTGAGAGGTAGCAGAAAATAAAAGGCAGCCAGTCCAGCAACAGAATTATTCTTTAAGGTATAATTAATTATTAAGAAACTCATGTGGCAGAATAGTAGTAACTGTTGTCTTTTGTTTCTCTTCATGGAATCATTAATCAGTGAATATGAAAAAGGGTAAATAGTTTCTTACTTTCTAAAAAAATTTTGTACTTCTCCTGTTAATTAATTTTGTAAAGGATCTTTTTAAACTTTTTCTTCTCCAGGCATTACCTCGTGGGGCTTATGATTGGCAGCATGCATAGGCCTAAGGTCCTACATGATCACTTTGAAAAACTTTTAATTTCTCCATCGTATTTTGGATTTCATGTCATTTATTTTTCCCTTTTTTGTCAACTTATTAGCATTTCTTTCTCACAATGCGGTACGTAGACTTGATTTATTTTTTAATTAGAAGAGAACAATTACCTACACAAATTTATCTACACAAATTGATGAAATAGTATTATATCACTATTATATATTTAATTGTTTAAAAGAGTTATACACATGCACTTGTGACAATAATATAATATTAGTACATCAATTTTTTATAAATAAAATTTATAAAAAAATTTACTTCCCTACTAATTTAATGACTTATTTGGAATAATTATAAATAATATGTTAAATCAATCTCTTTGAGACTAAGACAAGAAATAAAGAAAGAATGTGTGAGCACGCTCATATCATAAACTTTGGATTAAAATTTAATATTTCTTTCATCTCACAAACCTTTTCTTTTCTGAAATTATCATTAAAATTTACAATTTTAATAAATGAAATGTACTTAGGTAATATGTTTAAGGTCATTATTTTTCTATTCATTTTGAAAATACAATAAATAGAATATTTAATAAATATTTATTTTTATTTGACATTACTATTACCACTAGGATCATCTATGCTTTCATAATGGCTAAAAATTAAAAGACACAATACTTCCATTCTAAACATACTCTTAGAATGAATTTAGTAATGTTACAAATTTTTAGTGGTATTAAAGAATTATTCTGTAGTAGAAGAATTAGTTATACATTTGATAAACTACATAAAGAGGCAAGAATTGTGGCACCATATTATTACTCAGCTTCTAACATAATTTTTGATTATTAAATTAATATATTTTTAATAGTTAAAATGAATATAACAGTTTATTTAATTAATGGACTCTAATTAATATAAATATAAAATGAAATATTAACCACTTAAAATATATTGATCCGATGGTGAAATAATATGTAAAATTTTGTGTACAAAATATGGTGTCATGAATTTTTCCCATATGTTTAATTTATTAAATAATATAACTATTTTTCTTTCTTTCAATTTCTCACACTAGTTATTATGGATTGATCCGTATCTAATAATTGAGATTATATTTTACATATACAATAATTATATCACTTTAATTATTCATACTAAGTTTAATCTCAACCATCAACAAAAGAATGAATTGAACCCATGATTAAGAATTTGATTAACAAATTGTGGTGTCATAAATCCTGTTCCCAAATAGATATTCTCTTAATATTGTGAGTCAGCCTAAAATCAATAATTCAAGTAAAAGAAAGATTTATGAAAAAATACATTATGTTATATATTTGCAAATTTATAAGATGTAATATAAACATTAAAATATTAAATAGAAAGTTCATCAGTTTGATTTAAATGATAGGAAATAAATGAATAGGGAGAGAGAAAATTATGTAACTATTCATACATTTTTCTATGTAACAAAATTGAGTGAGAGAGAAGGTTTATTTTTTCATATCAATATCTTATAACTAAATTAAAGTAATAAAAAGAACAAATAACTTAAATCATGTGGGTGTAGGACGATAATTGAAATCTTAATTAAAAGACAAATAATCTCTAACATAAATTGAGATACATATTATGTATTTATGGGATAATTAATTAATTTGTGTAAAATTATATTTGGGACCGTAATTAATTAATTTGTGTACAAGATATATATGGGATTGTATGATTTATGTTAGAGAATTATGGAAATATACCAACAGCAAAAAGTGATTCTCGAAATCTAATTTTGACAAACAACTTTCTACTTCTCAAAATCTATTAAAAAAAATAAAATATTTATAATTTATCAAACACCTGAAGTGAGGTTTAACTTATAAGAAACCATTTTTAACGAATTCCAACATCAATCTCAATCTCTCCTCCATCATTTTCTGTCTTACTAGGATTTTTTTCTTAATTAAAGGACATTGAGGAAATATTTTTTGACTGTTAACCATAAGCATTTTAACTCTTTCTTCAATTTGATGCTCTTGTAAAATATAAAGAACCGTTGTCAATTGAAGACTTCTTGGGACAAAGCACGGAGTAAGATTCATCTACAAACTTATTCTATTTTATTATTTTGTATACACATAAAAAGATATCTTAGATACCATTCTACCCTTTAAACAAGAAGACATTAAATTATTAAAACCTTGAATCTAAACTAAGCAAACATTCGGAAATTACACATAAGATCTTCTTGAATCAATAACAATCTTGAAATTCTTGGATATTTAAAAATTTATGCTAATATAATTTTTTTAATTAATCATTTTTGTTTTACGTGAGATATAGAGTTACAAAGACATGGAGTCTATTTTCTAATGCTGTACCTTAATTTGTGTTGGGTGCCGGATCATAAATAAGTAGTCAATTAAAGCTATAAATCTTTGAATTTTTTTAAGCAAATTTTTAACAGTGGACCACTCTGCTATCACACACACACACACACACGCACACACGTGTGCCTATTCTCTTTTCAACGTGGTTAGCTTCTTCGTTGAGTGGGTTCTTGAGTTCTTCAAACCAGTCGCAATGGTTTTTTGGAAGAAGAAGAGAACTAGTCTTAATTTGAAATTTCCATGTGCAAGAGGAAATTATAAAAAAAATTATATTAAATAGCAAAAATTATTGACATTTTTTTTCAGTGCTTGAGTCAGAGAAATTGACTCAATATTTCTATCCTATGAAAAGTAAAATGACTTCCTAAGAGAGAAATTCTCGAAGACTTTTTTATATAGTGCCCTTCTAATGAATTATTATTATAGGTATATTTATCTTGTCATTAATTGTTGTAATTAATGTATACACGATAATAACTCTTAATTGATTATTTACAAGTTGGCTTTACATGTTATTATTTTAATTGTTTTGTTTTTTCAAGAAAAAAAAAACCTATAATAACTCTTACGATATAAAGACACAATTCCATGGATCTGAGAGTTTACAGGCTAAGGTTCCCACTGCCTCATAATCTAGACAACTAGTTACTATTGTTGCATGAAATAACACTGACAAAAGGCAAACAGAAACGAACTTTCAACTATAGTCATGCACCATCCAAAATATCAGAAGGTTCGGGCGTTTTAGCGGGGATAACTTATCATCAACCTCCTACTCACACTTGTGAGAGAAGCAAGAGAAAATACAGCTTCAGGAAAGTTAAGCTGCACTGTGTTTACTTCGAATATTGCCCAAAATTTACTAGCCTTCAGAGCCGTAGCAGCCGATAAGAGAGAAAACTACCTTTCAATTCCACGTAGCAAATTGTATGCACCTTCAAACTGCACAAAGTTAATAATTGAGAGTCTTTGTTTATATAACAAGAGTAAAGGAGAAAATGGAAGAAAACAAGCGGGCACCCATCCAAATCATGTATGCAGAAAGAGGAAATTTAGGAATGAAAACAAAAGAAGAGAAATTTCTTCCATAATATATATAAGTGGATGAATGATAGATATTAACTGTCTAATTAAATTAAATATTGATCAATTATTTTAACTATTATATACTTCTAAATAAACTAAAATACAATGGTTTAAAAATCGATGTATTCTTAATAGTTTTAACATTTCGCTCTAAGAGAGTAAACAAATATAGGCATATTATTTTATTTATTAACCTATCGTGAAAAATAATCCAGTTGGATGTTGTAAAATAGTGTCCATTCTTAGTTGCTGGCCCTTGACAAAGCGATATAGCATATGTTCTGCTATTTTAAGCAAAATGATGAAAATAACATAAATTACAATAAAAAGAATAATGTTATTTTTCCTAATTTCTGTGGTGTGTAGGGATGCCAAATGACCTTCAGAATCTTGCATAGCTTCTCCTATTCAGTATGATTTTTAATTTTACCTATTTATATAGCTAAAGACAGCCTTTTAACCTGATGTTCAACAGTGCAAGAGTTTCTTTGCAATATCTATATATAATATAAAAAAATTAAAAATTTTTTAATTTTATATAATTTTTTATACTAATTTTTTTAATTATTAAATTAATATATTTTTAATAATTAAAATTAAATTTAACATATATATTAATTATAATGTATTAATTATATAAATTATATTTAATTTTAATTATTAAAAATAAATTAATTTAACAATTAAAAAGTATTAAAAGAAATTATATAATCTTTATATATATATATATATAAAATATCTTAAAATAAGTTTAATTTTAATCATGCTGTAGAGCAGTAATTATATATAGTTTGAATCCGAAGAGAAGATATTTGTTTTGAGCATCCTAAGATATTGATGAGCTCTTGTGACTCTGCAAAGAGAAAAATTAAAAATAAAGAAAATAAAAACTAAAGGACAAGAAAAGGAACAAAACCCATATGTACTCCAACTCATGGCTGCCCCATGCAAGAAGACAATGTGTCAGAGAAATACGAAAAACTAAAATAAATTTTGAAAAATAGGAAAAAAGCTCAATGAACAGTATAAACTATTACCCCGTTTACCAATAAAATCTAAACTAACCTTTAACCATGGATAATCATTTTAAAACGTCACTGAAAATCTTTCACATACCTGTACTTTCTTCACTGAAAACTCCCTCCTCCTGCTCCTCGTCCGAAAGATTGGCTTGTCGGCACAGTGACATTTCTGTCTGAATCTAAGGAACTCACATCAATCCCTTGTTGTTGTTGGTGTTTTTCTCTTTTTGAAAATCCTCCACTCACGCTTCTCACAATTTGTCCTACCCCTAGAAAATCTCTAGTCATTCTATCAGATCCACCAATATTGCTGACATTGAGATTTTGGTGCAACTTTGGTTCATCAATGTTTCCAAAACTTTGCCCATGGTTGCGTTTTTCTTGTTCTATATTTGTTCTATTTGCGTTGTATCTGGCATAAGGATTTTCATGTGCATGTGCAGAACTATATGCATCGACTTCACCAGATCCACTTCCGAAAATGGAGGAATTACCAGAAGCAAATGTGATCATTAGGTCATGGAGGTTGTTGTCATTTTCAGGTGCGCCAAATATGCTACTGAAGTTGGCTTTTGTACCACTTGAGGAAGAGCTTCCAAAACTCCTTAGCAATGAAGCAGTGTTGTTAGTGCTTGAACTTGAACCGATCTGAGCAGCCTTTTGAAGCAGTGCTGTTGCCGACATATGGCCAGCTAAATTTTCATTTTGAACTGATGAACTGAAGAGAGAAGGGACCCCGGAGTTGATTTGATCATTGATTAAATTGTTTGAGAATATACTCGTACCTTCAACACCACCAGTATGAGTACCATTTTGATCATTGTTGAAGTGACCAGATAGCAATAAATTTGAAGGTTGCAGATTGCTGTTGGTGTTGTTGACATTGCTGCTGTTACTTATGCCACTGGCTGAATTACTATTTGGAAGGAAGCTCAAGTTGAAGAGATTGGCAGCCGAGGGTGTGTTGCTAGTGGTGTTTTGAAGATCAGAGAATTGCATTAGTCCATGGAATGTTTTGTTTGGCAACAACCCTTGCTGAGATGGGGGTTCCTCGTGGTAGTTCTGGCTTGATTCTTGCATGAAAAAAGTAGTTGAAGCCATGGTCTGCGGCGCTCGAAACGACGGAGATGAACCAATTGACGGGGGAAGAAAATGATCAAACGCAGTCGACCGGGAACCACCTCCAAGTCGTAAAATTTCGCTTGATTGATTGTTTTGGTCTTTGATTGAGGAAAGTTGAGGGCCCACTTGAGATAAGCCTAACCCCGTGTTGCTACTTCCGTATAAATGGCTGCTAATAGCGCTCAAGCTGGGTGGGTGTCTTGCACTTTCTTGAGCCAGTGCATCACAGAAAGCCCTGTGAGTGATAAAACTGTCGCGCCTGCAGCAATTATTGAAAAAGAAGCCATTAGATCTGCTTGGAAGATAGTAAAGGACACAACAATTACAAAACACAAATTAAAACAAAATTTTTGAACAGGAACCCATGTCCGTTAACCATACTACATCACAATATAAGTGTTTTGACGATTATATCTGGAAAGAAAAAATTGAGTCATATTGTAGATGATGACGTCAATACAGGGGCACATTTTCATGTCCCATGAAAACAGTGATAAAATAGGCCCACTGCAGGTTTCACAAAGAATTTGAAAACAAATAAAACTATCTAGTCCAACTGAAATCATGACGGAATATTAAACAACGTGAATCGTACATGGCCTAGTTCATTAAGATGGTTTTTCTTAGTTCTAACAGTACCGCCATTTTGCCCTAAGTTTACCTCAACTGTAAATTGACGGTTATGTATAAATGAATTAATACAGAAACCCTAAAATAAGTTTGAATTCAGTACGTACTGATACAAATTAGAAGTAGGTAGAAGAATATGATGGAGTAAAGTGAACAAAAATTTCCCTAGAAGACACAAACTTAATGAAGGTTGGTGGAGGAAAGTGGCTAAAAGTTGGAAATGATCAAGCAATAAACGGTGAATTACCATCTCAAGAACTGGGTGTTCAATAAATGCAACAAGAGAATGTATTCACCATTACGAAAAGTGATCGATCAAGCAATGGAGAAGTCATTTTAGTATTCGTTTTAATTAATGCGAAACTCATGTGATGTATGTGTTGAAGTAGGGAATTGTTTTCTGGGCAAAGGAAAAGAAGGGGAATATCTCTTCTAAAATTGGAAACAACAACCATCAGAGTTGGGACTAAAGGAAGCTAAATAATAACAATATTGAAGGGATAAAACTGCAATTTCTGTAGGCAGTGGCTGTAGAACAACAACGTGAATACAGGAAACCAAAGGAGAAGAGAGAGAGGAGGGGGTGGCAGCTACGGCCTAATCTTATGATGAAAAAGGCTTCTGCGAGGGCACAGACCTGGTCACATCGAGCCAACTCATAAGAGAACAAACCAGGTAACAACACAGCAACACGTGAATAGGGAAAAGTAAATTAAGAAACGAAAAGGGGCGGTGTTTCCGAGGAGAGAAGAAAAAGAAGAACAGTTTTTTCCCCTTTTATTTATTTAAAATAAATTAAAAGAAAATTTCTTTGGGTGAAACCTATACGACCATGGCAGTTTCCACAGATTATTCACGTGGGGGCATGTTTTCTGCTCTCATAACTTTTTCAAGCTTCTCTGTGAGTAGTACCATTGATGATTGAACACAAGAAAAAAAAGATAAAATGATATGATACGAGTGCAAGAAGGAGCGAGAAGACAAAAAAGTATCAAAATTTCTTCTTCCTGTCACTCAATTGAGTATTCTAAGCAAATATTAGTTATATATAATTATAACGCCCGCCTTTCCTTTCTTCTCTTTCTCTTGTTATCTGTTCACTAAACCAATTAAGGAAGATAAAATATATGAAAATTAAATTGAATTGAATTTACCTGGAGAAGAGAGTACCACAATCACATCTATATTCTCTTGTGCCACATGTTTTAGAATGAGCTTTCCAATCAGAATGAACAGCATATCTCTTAGAACACTTCTCACACTTCCATTTTTTTTCACCATGTTTTCTGGAGTAATGTTTTTTGATGCCAGTAAGATCACCAAGAGCCCTCGAAGGATCGTGGTGAACGCATGTGGGCTCAGGGCAAAGATAGACCTTCCTCTTCACTTCTTTTGTAGTCTTCTGCTTTAGCTTCCAAGGCAGATTATGTCCTCTTCTGTGAAGCTGTAGGTTTTGCTCTCTTTGGAATCCTTTGTTGCATACCTCACATATGAACCTGTTTGTTGCCATTAGGGTCTTGGGAGATAGTGCTATCACCTCCGCATCTGGATCTGCTTTTGAAAAATGCCAAACAACAAATTATTAGAAAATTCTAAAATTAAATACCATCAAAAGCAATATTTGTACCTTGTAGCTAGGTAAAGATTTTATCAAACATATATATCCATGTCAATTCTTCTACTTCTAATACATAAAATTTTATAAAAATTAGGGTTTTCTTGTGGGTTTCTTTGGAGACAGAAAGCTTGTTTGTTGTTTGCAGCAGCAAAGGGAATAGGGGAAGAAAATTAATATGTAGTGAAATAAGTTTGAAGAAATAAAATTATTAGCTTTAGGTAGATCTTATAACAAAATTGATTGATACTTGCTTGGTGTTCCAGGTTGGTTTCTCTTTTTCTTCTGCGGCGGTGGAGCTGGAGCTGAAGATGAAGTTGGTGCTGTGGAATGCTGTTGCTTCATCTGGTTTTGGTCTTCTTCTCTAATTTCAAAGAATGGAGCTGAGGAAGTCGCAGACATATTCTTGTATAACCTCAGCTGGCTCTTAATTTTTCTTCCAAGTTGTATCTACTGCTTGCTCTTGTTCTTCTTCTGTATTCTCCCAGCAAACCAATATCTGAAATCCAAAAACCACAACCACTCCACATTAAATTTCGAGAGTTTCTCTAAAATCTTATCCCAAAAAAATTGAAAAACTGAAGATTCGAGCTTTTGAGAATTGAATAATGAGAAGTCCAAAAAGGAAAATATCTGAGAGAAAAAAAGCTAAAATCAAGAGTAGTAGATGTAGAGAAAGAAAAGGGGAATCAACCCATGGACGTTTTATTGCCTTTTTTTTTTTTTTTATTTATTTTCCTGTACTGTTTTCTCCTCCTTTTAAATGCCAATTTTTGAACGAGTGATGTCACTGTAGTTTCTTAACCTGATTTGGTGTCTTGCAGATGCACTAACACATATACAAAACCTATTTATATTTATATTTAAAATTTGCTTTTCTCATTCACAAATTGAATTTACCTGATTTTGCTCAATTATATTCTATCTTCAAATTGCAAAATTAATTGAGGTAATGAGAGAGAGAGAAGGTAAGGCCTACAGGTCGGTGGACCCAATCCAAAGCCGCAAAACGACATAGGATGGTGCGTGAGGGCAGCATGAACAAAACAGCTACACTTCTCTCTTACCTCTCTTTTCTCTGATTTTCGTTTTCGTATCTTCTTTCTCACTTCCAGACAAACTTCCCTTCATCACCCTTTCTCTCACTGGCCCACACACTACTTGCATTTTACTATTTCCCATTTTTATTTCACTACCTCCGGTAATCAAATCTTTTTACTACAATAACAAATTACTCTCCCAAACACATACAAATAATTAATCAAATTACTTTTAACACCCTAATGTTATATGGCAATACTTTTCTTTATACTGACATATCAGTCTAAACTTGTGTGGACATCTAAGCTTCGACGGGATGATTTCTATTCTCAATTAAAGGAGGAGTTTATTTATAAATTATGACAAAAAAAAATTAAAACTCATTTCTAAGAAGAGAGGTGAGTAATTCGGAGAAAATTAGAATCTATCAGAAGACTCGAAGTGTCCTCTACTCGTTCGATGGATGGTTTTTGCAAAGTGAATTATATATGCAAGTTTTTGACTGAATACTGGAAAAAGTTGGTGAAGGATGAAATTTGAAACGAAAATGAGGAAGAAATTTGAAAATGGGGAGTAGTCAAAAGCAGGAAACACCTCAAAATTAATTGGCTAGGGCTAAGTTGAAGCTGTTGGCCGAAATTCTGGTTAAAAGAGTGCACTGTTGTTACTGTTTAATATGTCATTTGACGTGGAGTCCTGACTGACATTCATACATGCAAAGCATAGAAAAGGTGAGCAAGAGGGGCAAGAAAGGTCAAGCTTTGTTTTTGCTCCCCAATCTGGCTGGTAATGTGTTTATTACAATGGAGTATGAGTGAGAGCGGAGAGAGGGAGAAGGCAAGGGTGCACTGTGTGCTGCCGTGGCCCTGCCCATCACATCAGGATTTCAGGGGTTGTTTTGTCATTTCCTATAAAGTTTAGAAATTAAATCACTATCTACACCTAATCCTACCACTTGGACTAATAAATAATCTCATTGAATTTTTAGACTCCACTAATACCTTGTTACCATCCCAGCCAGTCAAATCAATACATGACAGCTAAATTTCAACCGAAGGGACAGCTTGTGTTAAAACTTGTTGCCAAAAGCGTACTCTTCGTTTGCATGAGAATTGAAGGAGAATTTAATGTTTATGTAACAGTAAATTATGTATATAATTTAAAATTTGTATGAAAAGAAAGTGAAATTGTCAAAAAAGTAAGATGATATAATAAAGTGGTAGATAATTAATGCGGTCAAGGAGGTGCTGTTAATATTTAATAAAGGGAATTAAGTGTTTTTTGTTGTGGAATTTTGAAGTGTTTGATTGGGACAATTTTTTTTTTTTTAAAAGGAGAGGGCAGCTGATTAATTAGGAAGCATGAAATTCATAGTTGTCATTCCTTAAAACAAGGACAGCTTAACAATTACAATGCAATGGACCATCATCATCATAAATGTCATGTCATATAAAATTTATCATTCAATGTTTGTAATATTAATTAGAAGCTGAGCTGACTCTCCCTCGATAATCTGAAAATACCCGTGGCCTCTAACCGCTTTTGGTTTTTATTTGGATACAGGATGTCGGAAATAGGAGTTTTCATTTTAATGGGTTTTTATTTTCAAATCTTATCGACTTCTTTTTTTACTTCAATTTTTCTTTTTAAATAGACTTCTACTTTGGCAAAACTAAGTATTTTTTGTTAAAATTGAGACAAATAATTTTAATATTAAAATTAATAAAAATACAAAAATAATTATTAAATGTTCAAAAAAATATTAATATAAAATTTTAAAAATACTATTATTACACTTTTTAATTATTATATACTAACAATAATTTAAAAATAGCTTGTGGTTTTAATCTATCAATATCGATTAAAATTAATAGGAGAAGTCAATTTTTATATCACTTTAAATACTATTATTGAAATATAAATTAAAAAATGTAGTATAATAATTTTTAATAAAATTAAAAAGTCAACATATAATAATTTTGAGGAGAAATTTTTTTACTTTGAGTTTGTGGATGAGATGAGATGGTGTGAGAGTGTGTGAATTTTTTTTAGTTAAAAACTAACTTAAATTTTATAAATTTTTTCTAATTTATGCTTGTATAATAAAAAAAATGACAAAATCTTAATACTTAAATGATCAAAATTAAATTAGAACGAATTTTTGGAAGACAATAACAAAAATTTCAGTAATCCATATTTTTTAAACTCCACAACATCATTGCACTTATTTCTGAAAAAAAAATCATAAAAAGAAAAAAATATGGGGGAAGGGAAGCAAATTAATATTAAAAAAATGCATGTGTATATGTAGGCTTAAACTGAGTACATGATAGGATTACAAATGTAGAAAAGCATCGATGATGTCGTGATATATATAATGTCAAAAAGGACGATCATAAAATATTACTTTTCATATTCTAACAATTAAAGAAGTAAAACTTGAGTTACAAAGAAATGTCATCCGAAGCAACGAAACAATAAAGTGACAACACAACAAAATTAGTTTGCAAAATCGAGGAAGCTGCAATTTTTCTCTTACACTAACTCCTTTTGTATCCACTACATTAACCTCTTTCAATATCGACCATGCTCTCCCTCTCCCTCCCTAAAATTTTAAATCAAATGCCAAAAAAAAAAAAAAATCTTTTCAATTCTAACAAAACTTAAACATGAAAGAAATTTTCTTCATTTTCTTCAATTCCTTTTTTATAAACAAATGACATTTGATAAGAATTATAAATTAAATTTATTTTTCAAAAAAAAAAGAAAAAGAAAAAAGACATATATATTCTTAAAATTTTGTCAAATGTACATTTTAATCTTATTGAGTTCTATATAAAGTAGTTGGTTAACTTAATTAGTGAGCTTATATGAAATAAATAAAGAAAATTTAGTATATTTAACTTTTAAAATAATTATGATATAAATAAAATTACAGTATATAATAGAAAAATAGATAGACAATTGAAATTAATAAATTTCTTCAATAATCAAGATCTACTTGAGTATTTTTAAAATTAGGGAAATTAAAGTGTTCTTTTGATCAAGCACATGCCTAAACTATTTTTTTAAAAATGAAAAAAATAAGTTGACTGAAACATAAGAAAAATCTTGTACAATTACAATAAATATGAATTTTCTAAGTTCTCCTTAGGTTTGGTTTGGTATTTTGGTAAAGTTAAAAAGTGTTGGTGACACCAACATTTAATGCAATCCACTCAATTTATATTGATATACGAATTTAGTGCTTCAATCTCAGAATAATTGTAGTTTAAAAGTCATCATATCTTATCATAAAATGAAATTTTAATAAACTAGTAAATAAAAAGATATAAAATAAGTATAAACATTATTTTCGATGCATATACAGTGCCAAATTATTTTTTAACACTAAAGACAACTCAAATCAGTAAACAAATAATCTTAATACAATATAAACAAACTAGTGTATTAACTGAGAAGATGTATAATTAAGAAAATAATAAAATTAAAATAACAATATTCATTGAATTATACATTGAACCGATTATGTCTTACCCTCGCTCTTGTTTTGTTTCTTTTCAAATTTTCAGAAGTTTTTCTAAATTAAGTTGATAAGATGAGACACGAATGCAACTCTCTTGCCCAAATGTATCCAATTAAAGGTAGGAAAAAGCAATGGAAACTTCTTAGAAAGCTCTTGCTAGTCCAATAACGAGTACATAAAATCGGTAGGAAATTGAATCTTTTGGAACATAAGTGACAAGAAGATTTAAAAGGTTATTTCCTTAAAGTTTTATGTGCTCTTTAAAGTAGGAGAGGAAACAAAAAATCTCAATTTAAAGCTCGAAATCGACAATAATATCGTCATCATCATGAATGATTTATATAACTACAGTAAAATGAAAATAAATAGATATAAATAGAAAAATATGGGTAACTATGGCAGCACAAATTTAATTAATTCTAGTGTTTTCGTTATCATAATTGTCTAGATTTTCCATTCAATTAATCTATATTGGCACAAAGAGAGTAAATCTTTCAATTCTATGACAAAACATGGTGCCCATTTTCACAAGAACAGAGAGTCTTGCCTTCGTTTTTTTCGAAAATGACGAATGCTATTATTTTTCTAGAGTAATAATTACTGCTACTATGGTTTTTATTTGGTTTCATCTCGGACTATTGGGCAAGCTTTGATTGAGAAATCTCCCCTAGGTTCAAAGGTTTCTCGGGAAAGAAGTGAACTTAACACAAGGCTAGAGAATTAAAATCACAGGAAGAAATGAATTTAAGGTTTTACAGAATATATATAAACTGTGAAGGAAATTACTTATATAGTAAAAGAGACCTTGTTTGCGTGATTACAAAGGCGATGTAGTTTAAGAGGGAAGCACATGTGAAATTCCCATTTGTTAACTTAAGACTAACATAAAAGTAAATCAATTTACTTCTCTTAGCGGTAATTCGTTTCTAGTCTTAAATTTAAAGGTAGGTCTGGTATTTTTATACTTGAACAAAATTTTAAAAATATAATAATTAAAGTGTTTAATAATTATTAATTTATAGTATCACTTACTTATATATATATATATATATATTTTGGTGATCATGTCATCCTTTAGTACAGCTATTGAGCTATAACAACTCATTTTTAATGTACTCTAAACACCTTAATTTTCACACACACACACACACACAACACACACACACACACACACACACACACACATGTATGTATATAGATCTTATAACTTTACATATTTGGAATAATATATGTAATTATATTTTTTTAATATATATGTATTTATTCAAATGAGTGATTCTAGTGTGACTTATAATATTAAGGAAAAAAGTATATGTCATAACATTTTCATATGCAAAAAATTTAGCTAATTGTAGTTAATTATAATAGGCATTTGATATAAAAGAGGAGGATTTTTTTCATTTAAGGACCAAATATTGTTAATTTGACTGATTATCGTTAATTGATCTTTCCATTGATTCTTTACATCATGAGAAGATTTTGATTTTGACTCTTGTTGTTTTCTCTCAAGCTGGTGAGGAAACTTTTGGGAATTGCTAGCTTAAATTAAGATGTTTGTCTAAAGCATTGGAAGAAAGATTGTCTAAAGTTGTAGAAGAAAACAAAAAAGGTAAGGGCAAGGTTACTCTTGATGCATGCATAGTTGAGCATAAAGAAAATGAAGATTTGACACTAGTTAGTTTTCAGTTAACCTTTTGGTCTACTAAGTGGATTTTGGATTAGAATTACACTCATTATATGTGTCCTCATAAAGAATGGTTCTTTAATTTCAAAGAGTTAGATCATAGGGTTGCTTTTACTAGTAATCATAATTTGTGTAAAATAACTTGGATAAGTTTAATTTAGATGAGATATTAAGATGAATCTATTAGAGTTTTGACAGATGTTTGATATGTACCAAATTTGAAGAAAATCTTATCTCCTCGAGTGTCTTGAAATTTAAAGGTTGTTTTGTATAAATCAAAGATGGGATTCTAAAGGTTACTTTAAGTATTCTTATAATTATGAATAGTGAAAGAAGGAATAACTTTTACTATTATAGTGAGAATATAGTTATAAGATTAGTACTTATAGTTTAGAGAAGAATGAAAGTTCAAAGATGTTTAGATTATGACATATGAGTTTGAGATATATAAGTAAAAACCCTTACTAAGTTTGGTAAAAAAGACTTACTATATGCACAAACCTACAAATTGGATTTCTGTGAGCATGATAATTTAGAAAAGCAAATGACAATGAATTTAGTCATAATGATTTATAATACTAAAAAATTCTATATTATGTTCACTTTAATGTGTGGGGACCTACCTATTAAGACAACATTTTGTTACTTTCACTTATGACTTTTCTAGAAAAGTTTGGATTTATTTTATAAGACTAACAATGATCTGCCCAATGTTTCACTTAGATGAAAAAAGATAGTTGAGAGACACAAATTGTTTGAAAAATCAAATAACTTAGATTACTTAATGGTAGTAAGTATCATAGTGATCTTCTTTTGAAAATGTGTCAAGATGAAGGAATTATATGACACTTCACATTTAGAAAGATACCAGAACATAATTGGTAAACAGATGCAAGAACTAAACATCATTGGAGAATGTTCGGTGTTTGTTAGTCAATGCTGGATTGAGCAAGAAAATTTAAACTAAAATAGTGGCTTATATGTGTTATCTCATTAATCATTTACCATCAATAAGTTATTGAAAGAAAAACTCCACTAAAGGTGCCATATGAAAATTTTGTTAATAATTATCACCCATTACATACTTTTGGATCCATTGATTATTATCATGTGAGAGAGTCTAAGTTAGAACCTAGAGTTAAAAAAAATTATTTTCATAGAGATTATTTCAAAATTAAAGAGATATCATACTTGGCTCAACTACCCATAGAGCAATTTTTTTAGAACCATTCAAAAGAGCTTTCAGATGGTTTTGGCTATTTGTTGGTGCTACTACATCTTATTATATAATAAAATTATTTTGGTGATTGAGAACACTTAATAGGATTTTGATTAACTTGTAACTTGAGTGACATTATACATTTCATTTATCTATGAGCAATCGACTATAAATCTTCCTCAGAGTTTGTAAAACCATCGTATCAATCATTGATTTTGGTGGTAATCCATGAATTTTCATTTTACCTATATTTTTTTTTTTTAAGAAAGCCATTGAGTTATATATTTATTGGCTAATTTGGGTTTTATTATACTGACTTCACACGGTGATAAAATCCCCATTTAAAAGTCTATCAAATTTATTTCTTATAATGCTATCAGATTTTCTAACTATTGTTTTAACTAATTATTATTTATTTTTTCCTCTATTGTGACTGGTTTTAACATTTGGCTTACTTTAGTGATTTTACTAGATTCTTTTGCTTCTTTTGTTTGTTGTGAAGATTGATGCTTTAAGTTTTAAGTTTTGAATCAAGAACAAATAGAAGCTAACTTAGAGCTATTAGTTGGTTACTTACTAGGAACCAGAAAAGCTATTATAGTTAGTTATTTTTTTGATTGTTAGTTAGTTAGAGGATGAGTTGTCAACTAATTATAAAAACATAAAGTCAAAAACAATCTTGGTACATAATAGAAAAGTTATCAAAAAATAAGGTCTATAAATGCTTTCGATGCCATAAAGAGGGCTATTTGAAGAAAGATTGCTCTGAAAGAAAGTAGAAAGAAAAGAAAATAAAGGAGAATGATGGAGATACAACTATAGCATCAGAAAAAAACTATGAATCAGTAGATGAAGATTATAATCCAACAATCTTTTCATTGCAATTGAAAAGAAGACAAAAGGGCAATGTATTATAGATTTAGGATAATCATTTCACATGTATCCAAGTTAGAATTCCTTTCTGACTTATGAATCTATCAATAATGGCAAAGTCTTGATGGAAAACAAAATAGCCTATAATGTCATTGGCATAGTGATAGTTGAGTTGAGAATGTATTATAATTTTATCAAAGAACTAAATAATATAAAGCATGTGTCTAATTTAAAATAAAGTTTGATATCCTTGGGAATGCTTAATCAAATTAATTGCATGATTAAGGTTAAAAATGGTTCTTTGAAAGTGATAAAAGGGTCTATGGTCATTATGAAAGGTTATAGAAACAATGGCTTGTATGTGTTAGATTAGGTATAGTTTTAATTAGATTAAGGTCTAATTCTAATAAAGGAAGATTGTGGCATCTAAGACTTATAGACATAAGTGAAAAGAGAGTCAAAAAACTTTGTAAACAAGGGTTGTCGAGGGTGGACAAAACTAAACTGTTAGACTTTTGTGAAGAACGTAATCTAGGTAGAGCTTATAGAGTGAAGTTTCATTATGGTGAAAATAGAACCAAAGAGACATTATATTATATTTATAGTAATCTATTAAGTCCTTTTTAAATGTCAACAATGAATGGTGAACAATTTTTTTTTTTTTTTATTTATCATAGGTGACTACTTAAGAAAAATGTGGGTATCTGTTCTTAAGATAAAAGATTAAATGTTTGAAAAATTCAAAACTTGGAATACTTTGGTTGAAAAATAATCTGTTAAAAAAGTGACGAAACTTAGAACTGATAATGGTTTAGAGTTTTGTAACAAAATGCTTAATGATTTTTATGCAAAAAATGGTATTGCAAGACATAAAATTGTTAGAATAATGTTCAAACAAAATGGTATTACTAAAAGGATGAATAGAACTCTTATTAAATAGTGAGATGTATACTTATACATTTAAGTTAGACAAAATATTTTCGGCTAAAGCACTGATTATAATAACATATCTAGTTAATAGATGTTTTATTAATAGATGTTTTATAATTGTATTGAATGTGAAAACACTTGAAAAGATATAGTTAAGAAGGCCTTTAAAGTACTAAGAGTTAAAGATTTTTGGCTATCTTGCCTATGCACACATAAGGCATGGAAAATTGAAACCTAGGGCCTTGAATTGCGTCTTCTTAAGTTATCCTAAGGCATAAAGGGATATAAATTATGGAAAAGCTATTATAAAAGGGGCAAGTTTAAGGAAAGCACTTGTTGAAGAAAAGTCTCAGATTAGACAAGTTGAGATGCAACAAATTTGATAGGATGAATTTGATTAAGAATAGGATTATAAAGAACATGATCATAAAGATTTAGGATTACAATTTGATAAGGGATAGGCATAAAAGAATCATCAAGCCACCTACTAGATTATAAAGAAGCCATGAACAACAAAAAAATGGATAGCTAAAAAGCTATTAGATGATGAAATAGAATCCCTGATGAGAATCAAACTTATATCTTAGTAAGAAAGCCTAAAACCAAAAGGATTATTGATTACAAATAGATATTTGAAGTGAAAAAAGGTATCATAGGTGAAGAATCATGGAAATTCAAGGCCAGGCTTATGGCCAAAGCCTTCACATAGAAGGAGAGAAGATTTCAATGAAATATTCTCACTTGTAGTCAATTACATATCAGTTAGAGTCTTGTTAGCTGTAATTACAACTTAAGACCTAGAACTTAACCAAATGGAACTCAAGACAATATTATTACATTATGAGCTTGAGTAAGAGATATTCGTAGCACAACTTGAGGGCAATAAGGTGTTAGACATGAAAGATTGTGTATGTTTTCATAGGGTCTTAAACAATCATCAAGATAATAGTATAAGAGGTTTGATTCATTTGAAACTTCTAAAGGGTATTCAAAGAATGGTTATGATAGTTGTGTTTACTTTAAAAGTCTTAGGAATTAAACATGCATCTACTTATTGTTATATGTAAATGATATGTTAATTACAAGCTAAGAAAAAAGTGAAGTAAACATATTAAAATAGATGCTGAATAATGAATTCAAAATGAAAGATCTAGGGATTGTCAAGAAGATCTTAGGCATTGGACTTATAAGGAATAAAAACTCTAGCATTATGGTTCTTTCTCTACCATAATATGTTGATTAGATATTGAGCAAATTCAAGATGATAAATTCCAAACCAATTTCAGATCCATTAGCATGCAATTTCAAATTGTCAAGCAATCAAAGTCCTAAGAATGTTTTTGAAAAATAAAAAATGATAAAAATCCCATATGCAAGTGATGTGCGAAGCATTATATATCTGATGGTATGTATAAGACTTGTTTTAGCTTATACCATAAGTGTAATCACCAGGTTTATGGAAAATCTAGGTAAAGAGCATTAGCAAGTTGTCAAATGGATGTTAAAATATTTAAGAGGGACATCAGAGTTGGGATTGGTGTATGGAATAAACAAAACATCAAGGGAGGTCATTGTATTTGTTGATGTAGATTATGCAGAGGACATAGATAAATAGAGGTCATTGATTCGTTATATGTTTATTGTAGGAAGGTGCTTGGTTAGTTGGAAGTTTTCTCTGCAACATGTAGTTGCTTTATCCACAAAGGTAGTATATTTTACAGCCATAGAAGTAGTGAAAGAGGTTAAATGGCTTGTTGTTTTACATTTGAATTAGAGTTAAGACAAAGTTGTGTGAATGTGTTTTGTGATAGCTAAAGTGCCATACATTTAAAAAACTATTTAGTGCACCATAAAAAAAATACAACACATTGACATTATGAACATTTTTTAAGAGATGAGTCTAAGAAAAGTAAGATAAAGTTGGTGAAAATCCATTAGAATGAGATTGTTACAGATATACAAATAAAACTATTACCTTTAGCAAAGTTTATATGTTGTTTATATTAGGTTGACATTAATAACAACTAATGGTTTGATGACAACAAGAGAGACTCAATGGTTGATTATTAGAAGCTTGAATCAAGGTAAAGAATTGTAAAGATTGATGTTTCAAGCTTTAAGTTTTGAATCAATGACTAACATAAGCTGACCTAGAATTATTTAGTTGGTTAATTACTAGGTGAAAGTTAGAAAAGCTATTATAGTTAGTTATTTTTTGGTAGTTAGTTAGTTAAAGGAATGAGTTGTCAACTAACTATAAAAGAGTAAAGCCAAAATCTATCTTGGTCCAGAATAAAAAAGTTATAAGAATTGAAAGAGGAGAAAAATGTGAGAACTGAGAGGTTTTATAAGCTTTTAGTTCATTTGTTTTGATTCCTTTTGTATCTATTGTATCTTGGAAATCAAGCTTGGTAATCAATGAAAGAATTTGAGTTGTTCTTATTGTGGATGTAGGTGAACATTGGTGTGGCTAAACATTGGTGTGGCTGAACCACGTAAATTGATCTGAGTGTTTTACTGATGTTTGTTGCAATTCTTCTTTGAATTTTCTTTTTGTTTTGTTTTATGTTTCTCTAGTTTTCTTAAGTTCATGTCAGGTTTAATAACATAAGTTGAAATTTATGAGTTTAAGGACATATTTAATGATCAATTACTTAACATCTATCTATCTAGTATGTTCGAATTTTTAATTTATATTATTTTTCTAGCTTTTCTTTTAAAAAAAGCATCATTCAAAGACAAAGAAAATGATCTTAAAAATAACCCAAATTGCTTAAGTCATGGAATTATATAATAGTAGAAATTAAAAAAAATGGCACTTAAATCTAAGATTTCTTACATAGTTAAATACTCTAATACAAGAAGACCTTCCTAAAAATGTTACACATTCTAACTCATGAAGATTCATATATGATTTGAAGCAAGAATTTAAATCCTTACATAGCATAATTTGAAGAAAATCTGACAGACATCCTAGAAAACAATAGTATGTTTTGTTACTCATTGCAAACTTTAAAATGATATATTATTAGGGGTGAGTATAGGTCTTAGGTTTACTTGAAACCTTGTAGAATTGGATTGATCAATCTAGTTCATGAATCGAAATCGATTTATTTCTGTTTAGTATTAGAAAGCAAGAAACATTTTATTCATAAAATTTATTTTAATTAATTTGCATCAAAATAGAAAAGAACCACATTGAATAAATTATTTAATTAAGAAAATAATAATATTTAAAATTTTTCAATAATATTTAAAATTTTTCAATAAAATTATGAAAATTTAATTTCATTACTTTCAAATAAATATTTCTATTTTAAACACAACAGATATTATTAAAATTGATTATTGAATTTGTATAAACATAACTCTTATGTAAAATATATTCATGTTTAATTTAATAAATAATTTAATTAAGAGAACACTCTAACCATTGAACCACATAAAAAAAATTAATCAATGTGTTTATGATATTTATTTAATTTAATTTATCATATTATTCTTAAAATAATTTAATAAAATTGCGTTGTAGATATATTAATTTTAAAATTATTGAACAAATTAAAAATTATAATATATTTATAAATATACAGTATAATTTTATTAGATATATAATTTTACTAATTTAAAAAATTAATTTATTCTTTTTTGGTGATATATAATATTAACTTGAATAAAAAAAATTTTGTAATATAACCTTTATTGAAAAAATTAAAAAAAAATTAAGATAATTAATAAACAATACCCTATTTTAAAACTTGAAACAAATTGAAATTAAAAAATAAGATAACTTGTTAAATATAGTAGGTTCTAGTTTTAAATTTTTGAAACTAGTTTTATTTATAGTAGGTGTCGGTTTTAAGTGAAATCAAAATTGAAATTTGATATACTCACCCGTAACATATATAGTCAAGTTACATCCTCTTAAAGTGTTGTTTAGAATTCGGGTATCGTGATTTTTGAGATATTGTTGTTGTATAATGGAATCACTCTGATATAAAAAATATGTATAAAATTAAGTGCACCTCACTAAAAGTTTGTGTCATCGAAAATTTTATTTGTTATACAGCCAAAGTTACTAAATATAGCCTAAAGTTATATCACTTTATCACATCTTACATTATACACGTATGAAATTGATTTATTTTCTATTATATCAAAATTTAATTATAATTTTACTTTTATACGAGGTATATAAATATTTATCATGAACTTGAAAAATAAATCACATTTCATAGAATCAAACAACTTGAAATTATTATTTATGTAAAATGCACTACATGTATATACATAGTTTTTTTTTTTTTTTTAATTTGTGTATTTTTATATTATTCAATTGATTTTGTTTATCTTGTTAAACTATTTAACATGAAAATATTATAATTTTAACATTTAAATCCTAGCACATGTAACACTTTTAAATGATATAAATTTTAAATATATTACAAATATTATATTATGATTAAACCAAATCAAAAGAAAGAAAAATAGATAGTTGAATTTCTAGCATAGCGAAATCGTGTAATCTAGTTGAAGAATCGACTAATCTTAAACTAAAAGCAATAAATTTTTTAAAATTTCAGAGAAAAAAACTTTTGACGATGGTAATTATTTTTAAAATTGTATTAAAAATAAAAAATAATATATTTATATTAACTCTAAAACAAAAAATCCTAAAAAATTACTAAAAATACCTTTAATTATAATACATAAACTAAAACAGTTTTGAAACACTCCCAAACAAAAATTTCTGGCCTCAACTATGCTAAACAACTCGAAAAGAGTTTTCCATTGATATATTGTATGTTCTATAACTTTTTTTCAAATCAAAAGTTATGATCTTTAAAAATTTGATGTGCAGGAATAGTTGACCATATCAATTTCATTGACTAAAAATAACTAATTTCAATTCTAGAGATCCTTAGCAAAAAATTAAAATATCACAGTCTACTAAAACAAATGACGCATTATTTTGCTCTAATTTATGACTAATATCAAACCTAATTTAATAATTCCAATACCAGATTCATAAGTGAAAAAATCAATGTAAGGATAACTAACTCACACAATAAGGATGAAGAAAATTGGAAATGACATAAAAATTTGAGTAAATCAGATTGAATGTACATACCTCTAGAGCCTTATTTTCCTCTTAATGAGCTTATTTCCCTCTCAGTAGACCATCAAACCTTTAAAAGACAAAACAATCTTTTCTGATTTCAATTTCAAGAAATAGTGATTTTATATGAGAGAATGGTAAGGCCTATCAGTCAATAGTCTAGTATTATTTTTTAGCTAAATACAATTGAAACCTGTAAAAGGATTGACAGGAACTTTAAATAGCATTAACATATGCCACAACTTTGCCTATAGAGATTTGGTATTTTATTAACGATTATTCCATATGTGAGCAGTCAGATAGTTGTGACATAAAAAGTTGACTAAAATTAGTTGTAACCATATTTAATTTGATTGAACACAATTAATGCTACTTACAGTGATAATAGGGACTAATTAAAGTAATTTTTTGCGAAATTATAGCACCATTTTTATATTAAAAGTTTGAGATTGATGTATTCTTATTATTAATTTAAAGCCATGTAAAAAATAAAATTACTAAGAGAATAATGAATAATAAACATTAGTTGCTAAGAAAAGTAGAATTGTTTATAAATATTTTAATTATTTTACTTTAAAAGTTATGTAAATTTTGAATATACTCTAAAATAAGCTGGATGTCATTGTGATTTGGTGCTTGCTTATCAAAAAAGAATATATTAACTTAGGTCGAGTAAATTTTAGACCAAGCAACTCCTTTCGACCAAGTCTCTTCGGTTTTTCATTCGGCGATTGTCAGCTCCTCATTCTTGGATAGTTGTACCTTTATATTTTAGAAATTTAACATTATCTACCCAATTAAAATTAATTTTGACTATTATAACTTGAAACTTTAATAAATATTAAGGAAAAACGTTTCTTGAATGAGTGAAAATTAACCTACACACACACACACGCACACACATAAATATATTAATTTAATTGAGTATTCAAAACATTAATAGCTTATATTTCTAGGCCTTTCTCAGTTTCTTAATAAAAATTAATATTCTAAAGTTTGAAAATATTTTTATATATAATTTTTTTTTTTTTAATTTTAAGGGTTTATAGTGATCAAAAGGCTCCACCAAATTATTAAACCATCAAAATATCAAAGCACTCTATCATTGAATCACCAGCATCAATTTTTGATAGATTTATTTTAGCAAGTAATTACAAATTTTAATTAACTTAGTCAAATAAAGAAAAAAAATCACACCTCAAAGTAAACAAATAAAAGAGACAAGAATTTTAATATTATTTGAATTTTTCAATTCTACATCTATAAGATCACACTCAAAAAAGTAATTTACTAAAAAATTAAATGATTCCAACACCAATAAATATAAACAAAATTAAAGACTCTCTTCTTATATTATTTCTATTGTGTTGAATATCTTTTTGTGATCTTATTTAACGAAATTTTTTTATCTTATCACTTCGAAATTTTTTTGACAAATTTAGCAAAATCCCTTTACTTGATACAGTTAAACTCCCTTCAATTAGCACAAATTCTTCTTCCAAACAATGTTTTGTTCATTTCTCGAAAAACAATATTAAAATATTTTAACAACATTTAAAAGACCTAATCTTTAAATTTACAAAATAAAAATTATAGAACTATAATTTCTACCAAATTGTTTTAATCTTAAAGTATAAAAAAAATAAACAACTAGGAACATAATAAGGAAAACAAAAACTCACAATAGTCTATCTATCTTAACATGAAAGAAAGTGACTGCATAATTCAAAATATTGCACATTACAATTTATAGTAAAACCATAAGCCTTGTTTTAAAAAAACTTTTGTTTTCTAAATCTAAAAGATACTAAATAAGAAGGAATCTCTCCTAATTAAAACTACTATTTTCAAATAATTCTTCTTTTCTTTGAGTTGTATAATTTGTTAACAAAAATTTTTTAGTTATACTTGAAATCTATACTTTTTTCTAAAAATAACTAGTAAACTTGAATTCCTAGCACATGAAAGATTAAAATTTAGATAAACAATAAACTGTTCAGTTTCTTATAACAGAAATATACAGTAAAACTATATTTCCAGAATAATGCTATTTTGAAAACCTTAACAATCTCTCCCTTCAGCAAAATACCTCCACACATGATTTTCAATACGAAAATGTACAACTCGGAAAATAAAAAGCAAACATAAGTGTAGCAAACTAATACTTCATTCTTAAGTTAGCAAACATTAATATATAAAAAGAATTACAGAAACAAGAATAATGCCATATGACAATGAATAATTCTCCTAAGTAAATGACTAAATATATCATCATAAAGCATGCCATTTATAAACTACCCAATATCCATCAAAAGGAGTAAGCCACAAAACCACAAAAAAAATTCATGTAGTCAAAATAAAATCACATAGAAAATCAAGCATGCATAGGCAAGAATCTAATATAAAAATTAATCAAGTGGCAAAAAAATTCTCACATAAAATTCAAGATTAATATCATCCAAGAGAAAAATTATCCAAGAATCCCAATATTAACAAACCAACCATTATTCTGAAATGTAAAATAAATTAACTATGATGAAAAAAAAAATACCGACTTCACAAGAGATAAATCAATATAATAATAACGCAAGGTATGTCGCAGAGGTGTTGAAGAGGTTGTTGTGCACTTCTTGAAGGAGTGAAGAGGTGGAACTACAATAGCTAGAGGCTACAAAACTTTGATTAAAATTGCAAGATCAATTATAACATGTACAGGATCAATAATAGAAGAATCAAGTGGCCTAAAGTGGTGCAGATGAGTAGTTTTGAAGAAGACTCGACAACATATGATTTGTATGAGATTGTTACGGTTTCACCATTGTTGTTTGAGCAAAGATGAAAAAGTTTAGAGTTAAGCCAATTACGAGCAAAAAAATTCTAATTTGAAAGAAATCTGGCAAATATCAATTGAATCCCTACATGTTGTTGTGACTATTTCTACTAAGGCTTAAAACTACTCTATGAACCTTGTAAAATAGTACCCACTAGAAAGAGTTCAAAATGATGTTTTGGCTCGAAATTTTTCTAAACAATGCAAATAGGTCCGCCAATAAAAATTTTCACAATTTATGATTTATGCACAAAAATTTCAAGTTCAAGCAGAACATGCACACAAAAGAACTTAGAATTATTGCATGGCCTAAATATAAAAAATTTAATCAATTATGTCTAAAATTCACTTAAAAAATTAACAAACAAAATTAAAAATTTGAACTTTAAGACGTGAACATTTCATATTAACAAGATTTTTGAAATTTTTGCTCAATTCAAGATGCATTAATAAACAATAATAGAACTCTAATACTTTGTATTGTAACATCTAATAAATATATATCTTGGACATTAATGTGTGTGTTCAAAGATTGACTTAAAATTCTTTGTTAATTTAATTGACTTTAATAGTTAGGGAAGAATAGAGAATAAGTGAGTCTAATTAACATTATCATCTTGATCCCAAATTCATCCTTTAAAACAATATATATATATATATATATATATGCAACTTACTACTGTTTTCTCTCTTTTTCTCTTTATTCAGTTCATATATTTTTTTAAACAATTAGTTATTTTGATGCTATCATTGAGGCAACCCTTTTCTTATAGATCATTCTCTAAATATTTGTGATCCATAGCTGAGATTACTCATGCATAGCTTCACACAATAATGTAAGTACTTTTTCTAATTATAAAGTTTGTACAAAATTACATATTTGAGATAAAAATCTAGACAAATAGTTATAGCTTAAAGTAGTATTTTTTTTAGAAGTATATGAATTCAAAAATTAAATCTAAATCAAGAAATCATCATGTATATGCATAAAAAAAAGCTCAAGATTTGTCTATTGTAAGTCATATTATATAATGTTCAAGCTCAAATAATGAAATTTACACACCAAATTGAAAATTTAAATCATCCAATACAATAATTCTCCTTAAGTAAGTTTAAGATAATGAATTTTGAGGATTACATAAAGCATACGCCTAACGATTTGCTCAAGAAAATAAATCTAGTCATATTAAGAGGTTTGGTAAAAATCTTAGTAAATTGTTTCTTGGTTTCTACATACTCTAAAGTGATAATTTTATTTTCTACCAAGTCTCTAATGAAATGATACCTAATGCCAATGCACTTTTTTCTATAGTTTTGCATAGGATTTTTAAAAATGTTTATTGCACTTGAATCATCACAATAAATAGTTAAGAGATTAAGTGCAATATTTTAATTCTCAAGTATTTGTTTAATCCATACCAATTGTTTTTTGTTCATAAAGATTATTTTTCTTCACTATGAAGAATGATTCTTATTTGATTTGATCTATAATGATGTGATTTGATTTAGATGAGTCACCAAATTTCATACCTAATTCAAATTCATTCTAGTTTGTAGTTTTTGTTATAACAATGTCTTTAATTTTTGTCATAATAAACTAGGTGCCAGATTTTTGCAATTTTCAGCATCTTCTCTTTTCAATCTGAATCTTGGATGTAAAGATGTGTTGAACAGCTTTGTGTTTGGAGTAAGTTGCTTTTTGTTGAATTTTGGAACACTACAAATAACACTTGTGTTCTCAATCTTAATTAGATTGTTATAATTTAAATACCATATTTCTTTGTTATCAAAACTTACTTTGTAACAAGTGAATGTGTTAAAATATAGCAATTCTCACATCAAAGCACACGGAAATGATAATCGTCAAACCAATAGTAAACTGTTATTATGTCGTGAAACACCCATAGCAAACATAATTAACCATGATAAAAAGATTCCATTACAATTCAACCAAAATTACGACAGACCTACACTCATCTGCAATCTTTTCACACCTCAAGAGCAAAGTATACATGCATCAACAAAATATTCAACAATAACAAAGGACATTTTTAACACCATTAAAGAACTACACACAACACATAAAACTATAGTTACTATTGGTCGAGTAGGAATGCAAGTGTTTATTTTATTATTATTATTATTATTATTATTATTATTATTATTATTTTTGTTGTTTTGGGGGGTGGGGGGGAGAGAGATGGGCGGGGTTGGGTTGGGATAATGCAAGCATAACTATTGATTGGTTTTAACTACACCGAAGAATTCCAATGGATATGCACGATGATGAAATGTAATTTTTGAAAATGGTGAAATCCTAGTAACATATGGTTTGGCTATTATTATGGAGTTCCACCCAGATATTAGTTGTTTGATGTTTTTCAAAAGCTTTTTTAGCAATCAAGCACTGTTTTTGAAAAAAAAATACTAATTTATTGGCACAATGCCACCAAATTTAGACACTGAAAAATCTTATGAAAGTTAATTTTATACTAATTTAGTGAACTAAATAATTTTAATTGAGGATTTTTTTTTTTGATGGCCTCATAACTAAGGAAGACGCATTTCCTCACATCACAATCACTTTCTTAGTCAAGTTGACAATTGAATCCAACGATTACGATATGATGAAAGGTAAAATATTTTGCAAGTTAGGTCTATTTGATTATGACTTCAGTCGACTTCAGTCAAATTGACTCTCCTATAACCACCGGACTCCAACTATTTGTGTTTAGATGTGTTCCAGTTGGCATGTCAAATTGTCAATTCTTAAAAGTGTGCAGGATTTACTCTTAATTAAAATCTATATTTTTATCCATCCTTATTATTAATCCTTAACATGTGTTCTTTTTAGTTATTAATAAGATAATAATACGTCATCATTTATATATTGTAAAGATTTTATTTATAAATTGTAAAGATTACATAATTGTGAGGTTATTTGTCATGTTAATTATAATGTTTTACAACCTAATTTTATATTGATAATATTACTTTTAAGCATGAACGAAAATTCTATTAAAAAAATATTAAAGATACTTATTATTTGTACTATTAGTAATATTAGAAATTTAATTTTTTCTTTTTATAAATTTTAAGCAAAAAAACTGAGATGTGGATCATCCAAGGCACATTAGCATGTCATACTTCTCCTGTTCGAACTGGGGGTTTGAAAACAAACTCCTCCTCAGGAGGATAGATGGGGCGATTCAGGTGAGATCCAATGTAGATCTAACTTTCTATTCACTCGTGGGATCCGAGCAGTATAATATTATGTGATATTATCTATTTATTTTTATTTTTTTAGTTAATATAAGAAATGTAAAAATAATATAAAAATATCACATTATTTTTTATAAAATTTTGTATTTATAAAAATAATTTTTTATTATTTATGTGAATGATATCTTGTGATACTATTCACATTAACGATATGTTTAATGTATTATCTTCTAATAAATACATACAAGAACACTTTAAAGAGTTAGAACTCTTAACAGTATATATAGCAAAATGACAAATAGATATTTATTCCTCGAATATATTAGTTTATATTTTAAATCAATATATAATCTCATTTTTCAACTTACCTAATTAATTAATATCTTTTATACAGCTTAATAAAATATATTATTCTAGTTAATATTTCATCATCATCAAAATCTTGGTTTAATGAATCTGAGGGTGAACACAACATACAGTAATCAAATTGTCGAGCAAGTTATTGCCGAGAGTTGCCTTTTCTGTGGTCATACTATGTTTATTCTTGAATCAAATTTGGTACAAATTAAATAAGAACATTAAAGAAGCGGTTGTTGCAAATGGGGTCCAAGTAAATGAATCTGGTTTGATTTCCCTGCTCTTTGGATCGCTCAACATCGATCCCATCTTTCACAAGAATTTGATTGGATTGCAAGAGTGTGTGAAGTACAAACATCCACAAAATTAAATTGATCTTTTGAACTTCTAGAAGATGTCAAAAGGCTTCTTTCATGAGATATTATTGACATTTCGTATAATAACTACTGATCTTTGTACGCATTTGTAGACTATGCATATATTTTTTCTTTGGGACTTTGCTTTTTTCATGCATCCTTTTATGTTTCTTTGTAGGGCTAAGACTTTTAGTCCCTAATAGTTGCTTTTAGTTTTATTTTTTTTCTTGTTAATATGGTTTTATTTTTGTCAAGATTTACATGTGAGATTGATATTAACCTATTTTGGTCAGAGCAGAGCAGTAGAGAAAAGTAGTACAATAACAAATAACTAAATTACTTAAAAAATTCTGATAATATATAAGCTTCAAATATTATGAAGTTTTTTCTTAAAAAAATATTATAATACTATGTGTGAGGACTAGTAATGAAATAGCCAACGTAAATTTTAGGGCCTTCTTTTCTTTTTTTTGGGGTCAAAACTCTATATTAAAATACAATTTTATTTTGTTAAGAATAAACCAATCAGTTGAATAATATTCAAAAGGGTGATGCAAAACAGTCTGTGAAAGAAAATCGAAGGTATTACCTTAATAATAATTTTCTAATTTTTAGAAGAGAAGATGAAGAATCCTCAAAAATGCCACAATCTTTTATTTGGTTAAACAAAAAAAATGAAAAAAAAATAATTTCTTAAAAATCTTTGTTTCTCAAACAAAGAAGAAAATTATAATTCTAGAAATTTTAGAAAATAATTATTTTTATTAATGAATTTACCAAATTAGTCGACAAAGAACTATACTCTTCTTTCACTATTAATGAGCGAAAATCTAGCTTAAGCATCATAGTGGATATGCAAGAAGCATAGCTATCTTTCATTTCATGAAGCTTTTTGCTGTGCTTGTAGATTAATAAATTTCCATCTACTGAAACTGGGCTTAGTAAAATTTTCATCATCAAACGTTGGCGTTTCGAAGGAAGGCTTGGTAGTTAACCAAGATTCAAATTCACCTTTTAGTTTTTAGTTCCAATACTATAAGAATTGTTACCATTCACATCGACGTATAAATTAGCAGAGTTTAGTGCTATGTCAGCGTAGGTTCCTCTCCAACAAGAAAGTCAACCTCAGGTTATTGCGCAAGACATCAGACAACTGCAACATGAGTGACCCTCGGTTAACCTTTGGGGATTAAGCGTAAGACCGACAAACCTCCGAAGGGCATTAGAAGAGATAAGAAAGATCTATTGGAACAATAGATGGACGACCTAACTAGAAAATTAGACTTGATGATGCAAACGATTGATGGAAAGCATGGGTTCCTGGAAGTGGAAAATCAAAAGGCAAGACCTGCGTGAATGTGAGAAAACGCTAAGCAAACTGAAAGAGGAATGACATTGATGTGCGGTTAAGCCAAAGTGCACCGTCAGGTCGACACCCACAACCTCGCAGGAGCAATAAGCAGCAAGGAGGCACTCATTTCAGGCGTGATGGGAGGAATGTTCAAGGAAGATGGATCAGCCAAGAATCCAATGAAGGCAACTAAACTAAGTAATTGAGCTCAAAGTTGGGAAGTAGAAAACGCTTCCCGTGAAATGTAGCTGTCCTTTATCGATGACATACGTCATACGCACCTCACTTGTAAGTTCAAAATGTTGAAGAATCAACAACGTACAGCGAAAAATTATTTATTTATTTATTTTTATTTTCAACCAAGTTTGGTTTTATTATGTATGGTTTATAACCAAAAAAAATATTAATACTATCAAAAATATAAAATATTAGTATGACATACTTACGGCAATAAGACCTTGAATTTTAATAGCCCTTTCTCAAAGTTTCTACATACCCATAATTTTTAATGCAATTTTGAACATAAATATGTCCAAATAAGAATTTCTTTATTAAACGAGATTGCAGACTTTGAGTCTTCTTTCCAATCCCATCAATCTGATTTTGGAGACCAAGGTTCAATCCAAAATCAAAGGGTGGTTTAAGGCTATATAGGTACCTATTTTTTTAAGTGCTAGCTCAAGAAAAGAGAAAAATTAGGGTATGAGAGTTTTTGGCTAGACAATAGCTTTTTCAAATCTTATTATGAAAACTAATTCTTACCTTTTAGCCAAGGAATGAAGTATTTATAATTTTTAGCTATTTACTTTCAATTACATTAGAACTATTTAAAAAGTGACGGAGTCTAATCCTATCTAATATGATTGTTATCTAACCCAAAATTAAATAATTAATCATCCTTTTAATTGATTAAATTAATTGAATAAAATTTGTCATATAACTAATTATTCTTCAATTTATCAAATTAAATAAATAAAATTTATCATTATTGTAAATTCAAAAATATAATTGAAAATAACACTTCTATTTTTAGAAATTGCAAAATAGTATCAATATTTCTAAATTTGTAAATTATCTTAACTTTTATTTTCATCCATAATTTCTGACATTATGAATTTATCCCAAATGTTAAAAAATTTAACAATTAAGTCTTAAAATTTAATTCAACATAACTTATCCTTAATTCTTCAATCATTTAAATTGTGTAATGCACTGGATTATTTCTAATGTTGGCAATGGAGATATATATAGGCTTTTTAAGTGTAGATAAATTACACTAATTAATTTATTCTTAATTAACTTTTTAATTAATAATTTACTTTTCATAGATCATGAGCAACATGCAAGACAACATAACCCCTAATTGAGAAAAAAAAAATACCAACTTTAATAAAACCTATTTCATATATAATTATCATATGATTTAATCATTTTGTCTCATACATATCCAACTAAATATTCTAGAGTATAAAAAATATCTACTATATTAAATCACGGTTAATGAAAATTTTTTATTTAAGTTTATAATATAATTTTAGAGCCTCTAAAACTCTTTTGAAAACTCACATGATCATAGATTTATATTATCACTTACATCAAAACGGCACCACTTAGAGTATCAACTTTATGTTATCTAGAGTAGCAAAATCATTATTGATTCCTCACAACTTTTATGGTTTTTTAATTTTATTTTTTTTTATTCTTTATATTTCCTAATCATTACTCTGTGTGCAATCTTGCTATAGACAATAGAGGTGTAATGTCTAAGCATATAATTTACATAGAAGGTACCATGAAGAACTTAAATCTAAAGATCAGTTGTATTATCATAATTTATTATACTTGTTCTCTAACAAGATCCATATGTTAGAATAAATGAACATATTTGTTAGCCAATTATGAAATTAGTTACCTTCCTATTCTAAAAAAGCAAACGTATCATTTACATATTTAAGTTGGATTTATCAATGCTCTAGTATTTATAATTCTACCATCGAGAACATTAGGATGACAAAATATTATAAATTAAACTTAAGTTAATTCTTTTGATTTATCATTCTTAGAACTTTATATTATAAGTAGTTAATATTTATTATAAAGAAAACTTATAAATAAACTACTAATTTTATTAATCAATATAATAATGTAAAATTAAATATTTATCCCTATAAGATCTAGGGCATGTAATCAATACAAGATGCCTTAGATAATGCTTTACACAAGGCAAAGAGATCTAATGGAGCATTTTAAAATATTTAGGTCATGCATGAAGCTTTAAGGTGCTTTAATTTAAAGCATTTATATGTTATGCTCTTCCTTAAGCTTGATTAGGTCAGTTAGGAAATGGTTCCACTAACTCACACCAGGAATTATTAGTTCTTCTTCTTACCATGCCAAATTGTTTATACAATAGTTTATTTGTGCAAGGTATTACAAATAAAGGAATGAGACTTTAGGATTATATCATATGATTCAATGTCGAGGCAGTCTAGATTGATGGTTAAAGTGATGCAATGGCTCTAACAACAATGATGGTATGGTGAAATTTAGAAAGTTCATGTGGTAATGGTCATGAAAACCCATAAACAACATATGATAAACTTCATTACAAAGCTCAAAACTTGAATGCGTTAGAGCTATACACACCTAGGAAGGATTATGATACTTGAAAACAAGTACTTATTCAATTTTAGTGAAACAAAATGCACTAGCATAAAGTCGAGTAATGTAAGGGATGGAGGCAACAAGTCCTAAAAGAAATGCTTTAACAAATTTATGCCTCCTTATTTGTCCATTTATAGGCCAACCAAAAATGGAGAACTCTTATCTCACTATTAGAGAGAAAAGAATTCACATTACCTCAAAAATATCAAGTTATACTTATTTAATATTATTTCATTTTTTAAGAATCTTTATATTTACTATCTCTTATTTTCTTTTAAAATAATACTTATATTAAGGTTAGACCTTTGTGGGAAACTTCAATTCTAAAACATAAGGTTTTGATACTCATATATATTTGAGGCCTAATAAAAACACAATATATATGTTACTTGTGAATTAATGATGTTCTTTCTCTTAATATATCCTTTAGTTATACTTATACGATTATTACAAAGTTAGTCAAAATATAATCTAATTTAAGGCTGAAAAAAACTTTCACGATTGACCTTATTGTAAAATTCAACAAATGGTGATAACATGAACCTCATTGTAAAATTCAACAAATGATCGTAATATGATCCATCTTTAGGCTAGTAGAGACTATTGTAATTAACAATGATTTCATACTAAGATTATCAAACATGACTTATCCTCAAGTTAGCAAAAGCCCTTGTAATTAACAATGTTGTTATACTAAGATGGCCAAAACATGATAAATAATTAGTGAAAAACCTAAATTGAGACTTTACTACAATTAGGGCAATGAAAGTTATTGTATATGTAGAAATTAAAACTCTAACTAGTAAATTAAAATACATTAAAATTTGTTACATAGAGATCAATCACATTTAATATAACTTAAGATATTTAACAAATAATTTATCAATTTCAAATCCAACACAAAGTAATAAAGAAAAATAATCCAACAAAGACACCAAAATTTACTAACAAAGGAAAATCTTATAAAGAGCTCTTTATAAGCTAAAAAATTTTTGGGTTGATCATAGAAGCTATTAAAAATTCACAAGTATTAGAAAGACTTACAATCAAAAATTTTATTACAAAAACTCTAGTAACTACCCATTCAAGTGACCCACTTTGACTAATATTGTTGTTTAAAACTCTATCTCTCTCTTAACTATAGAATTGACAAACAACTTATTTTATAGGCTCAAAATTTTCGCCACTAACACTTTTCAAAACTCTAAAACTTACACAGTTAAATTTTTATTAAGAGAAAGATGAAAAACTCTTAAGAATAAATATTCAAATAAATCTCATTTAAATAGATTTTAATTTGTGTTTTTTTTCCTAAGAAAAATTAAGAGGAATATTCTATTAATACTTAAAGAAAAATATCTCTGCATAAATAGGCATAAAATCCATAAAGAACAGCTTAAACTAAAGACATCAAAGCCTATTATATTCTCAACGTGTATTTCAATTAGGATATCAAGCAAGTAGATATGAATAATGCATTCCTAAATGGCAAATTAAGAAAAGACATTTACATGGAGCAAGTTGAAAGATTGAAGATATAAAGAAACTAGGCTATGTATGCAAATTAAACAAGGCTCTTTATGGTTTAAAACAAGCACTAAGAGCCTAGTATGAAAGATTAAAATCAGCTCTTATAAGATAGGGCTTAAAAAACGTGAAATCAGACATTTCTCCATTCTTCATTATAAGCCAAGAAGGAATTATCATCTTATTAGTGTATGTAGAAGATATCCTTATAATAGGAAATACAAAGCTGTTGATTGAGAAAATAATTAAAAATCTAAACATAACTTTCTCTTTTAAAGTGTTAGGATTCTTAAGTTACTTTTTGGGAATTGAAGTTAAGAGAGATGATTAAGGCTTACATATGTGTCAAGCAAAATATATACAAGATATTCTAAGGAAAATAAGTATGCAAAATTGCAATGAAATGACAACTCTTATGAGTAAAAGTGAGAAATTCACCAAGTATCAAAAGAATGACTTTGAAGACAAAACCTTGTATAGAAGTGTTGTGGGAGCACTACAATATATAATACTTATCAGACCAACAATAGCTTTCAGTGTCAACAAATTAAGCCAATATTAAGAAAGTCTGAAATAACACCATTGGATAGGATGCTAAAAGATACTAAGGTACTTGTAGGGCACATTCATGGCATTCATTACACCAGAAGTGCAAGAATAAACATGGTAAGATTTATAGATGCTGGTTGGGCCAGAGATTTTAATGATAGAAGATTAACTAGAGATTTTGCAATCTTCTTAGCAGGTAATTTAGTCAATTAGAGTTCAAAGAAGTAGAAAAAGTGTTTAGATTTAGCATAGAGTTAAAATATCGATCCCTGCCACAAATAGGAGTTGAATTGGCCTTATTGAATTCCTTACTTTTTGAACTTAGCTTAAATCTTGTTTTCTTAAACAAATCAAAGCATATTGAGATTAATGTTCATTTCATAAGAGAAATAATAGTAAAAGAGGATGTGGAAATTAGATACATGCCTACCAAAGATGAAGTCGCTGATGTCTTAACCAAAACTTTATCAAATGAGAGGTTTCAATTTCTTAAAAACAAACTCAGTGTCTTACCAGATTACTAAGTTTGAGATAGAGAGTTAAAAAAGTCAAAATATTCATTAATCGACCATCTTAAGAGCTTGTACCACATTAGCATTCCCAGATCATCAAACTTGGAATACAAGTAGCTACACTTAGCTTTCAATTATGCAAGAAGACAAAGTTAGTAGATGGGTCAAAAGGACACAAAGGATAACCACCATAACACCATTATAACACCCTTATAACCTACATGATTCATAATTGCAATGCCTTAACCTTTTGGCAATTTTGTCTGTTGTAATGTAGACAATTTATAGCTACATACTTTTAGACTTTACAATAATGAACTTTATATAAGAAAGTATCCATTATAGTTGTAAATGGTTGAAAAGAAATACAAGAATTAAAGAATTCATATTTACAAACTATTAGCTACAATTCTTTGCTCTTTAACTTGGTATAAAAGCCATTGAAATGCAAACATTCCTAGAAACATAGTTCCACATAATCAAACCATGTCTTTAATTTCACAAAATTAGCAAATCCACAACAATAACCTTTTCTTCAATGCATTAGTCAAACTAGACAGAAACAACTATTTAGTTTAACAGACTTAAGTTTTCTTTACCATAAAAGGAAATAATCTTAAAGGCTATATCGATAGGACTAAGAGAACGCAAGCAAAACTTATCACAACTTCAGATAGTGGGTAAAATACTATCAAAATAGAAAACCATGCATTTTACTAATGGATGATGCAAGACCAATTGCTATTTAGTTGGCTGCTCTTTACAATAAGTGAAAATACATTTGTGTCTTTCACAAGTTATTTGACATCTATAGTACTTTGGAAAGTTGTTTTAAGACTCTACTCTTCTCAAATGCATGCCAGAAGCATGCAACTCAAGCATTAGCTGTAGATAATTAAAAAAAGCCCAATGACCATAAATGATTGTTTTTAAAAAATGAGAGGTTCAGCAGATGTATTAGCCATAACAAGGAAAAACCTTAGTGAAGAAACCTTGGTGAAGCACATTTTGAATGGTTTTAGATCTGAGTATGATACTATTGTGGTGAATGTTTTTTCAAGGATTGAGATAATGACCTTAGAGAATGTTTTTGGATAATTTCTTCTTTTTGAGAGTAGGCTTAAACATAACAACTCTTTAGATAAATTAAAGATGAAAGTAAATTTTGCTTCACACAGCAACAACTAGAACCAACCAAAGAAAAATAACTTAGCAAATAACTTAAAAACAAGAAACCAAGGAAATCAAGGCTTTAAAGGTGGAATTAGAGGTAGAGGCAAATAAAGAAGTTATCAAAGAAGTGATTAATTTAAGCCAGCTTGCCAAATATATAACAAGGTTAACCATATTGCCTCAGTATGTTGGCACAAATTTGACAAAGATTTTGAGCTTAAAAAGATCAACAATGAAGGACAATCATATGCTTACATGTGATCATAAGAACTGGAAGGAGATAGTGGCTAGTAAGTTGATAGTGACACTATTAATCATGTCTCAAATGAGTTGAGTAACTTATCCACTAGAAGTGAATACAAAGGTAAGCATAAACTCATTGTCAAAAATGGAAAAAGACTTAAAATTTTACATATAGGGAATAATTTTCTGCATTTTAGAAATAAAAAACCCTTGAAACTTAAGAACATTTTACATGTGCCACATATTACAAAGAATCTCATCAGCATTTCTAAATTTGCCAATGATAGTCACTTGAGTGTCGAATTTGATAACCTTGGATGCATTTTGAAGGACAAGAATAGAAAAGAGCTACTGTAATAAGTAGCTAAAGATAACCTATATATGTTAAAGGGCATGAAAGGAGATAAAGTCAATCACTTAGGAACGAGAGTTAATAAATTCGTTCCTATGAAGTCTGCAGAAGCATTTTATGCTATTGTTGAGTCCAGTATTTTAGGAAGTTCTGAGTCAGTAATTTTATCTTCAATTGGTAGTGTTATTGTTGAGTCTTTAATTCCTATAAAAGCTTTAGATGTCATTCACAGTAAACTTGGCCATCATAATGATGAAATTCTCTTGAAAATTATGTCATATTGTAAAGCTTTTAGGAGCATCAATAAAAAATATTTTCCATACTTTTGTGAAGCCTGTCAACATGGTAAAAACCATAGAATAACTTTAAAATCAAGCCAATTGAAGACCTTTAAACCATTACAAATAATTTACTCAGACCTTTGGGGCTTTGCTTTCACTGCCTCTGGAAATAAGTTAAGTATTACTTGAATGCCATTGACAACTTCACAAAATTTACTTGGATATTCCTATTCTAAAGCAAAGCTTAAACCTCTTATACATTTTTGAAGTTTAAAAATCATATAGAAAATCAATTGGACAGGAAAATATGCACTTTACAAATAGACTTGGAAAATGAGTTCAAACCTTTAGAATCTATCCTCAAAGAACAAGGTGTTAGCCTTAAACATTCATGTCCCTATACAACCATTCAAAATGGAGTCATTGAAAGAAAACATAGACATGTAATAGAAACAGGATTGACCCTTTTGACTCAAGTAAACGTACCTTTAAAATTTTGGTAGGATGCCATCAAAACTTTTGTTTACTTGATCAATAGACTACCCATTGCAACATTAAACTTTTAGTCACCCTTTGAAAGACTTTACCACAAGCAACTTGATTATACTTTCCTTAGAACCTTTGGTTGTGCATGTTATCCATTTTTAGACCTTATAATAAACATAAACTTTAATTTCACATAACAAAATGTACTTTTATAAGTTATAGTACAAATCAAAAGGGATACTAATGTTTAGATAAAAATGAAAGAGTCTTCATTGTTAAGCATGTCACTTTCAATGAACATGGCTTTCTTTATAAAAAAATTTACTAAACACTTAAGAAAATTAATCCTTAGGTAACTTAAGCAATTTCGATTACACTCCTTTGTTTTCGATGCCATTGTTTTCATTCTCAAGTAATGAAATTAACATAATGCCATTTCTAACCTCTTTTATAATAGTAACACCTGAATCTAAAATTTCAACAAGTGCATAAAAGCATATTCACTAGGATTCAGAAGCACAAGAAATACAACATGAAACAAATACCACTATTCCTTCACCAAAACTTAACACACACTCTATGATAACCAAATCCAAAGATGGCATTTATAAGCTAAAATTCTACTACATGGAAAGTAAATACATTCATAAAGAGTTTGTACTAGAAACAACAAATAAGCCATGAAAGATCAAAAATGGAAACAAGCTACGGAAGAAGAATATAAGGCATTACAGAAAAATAGGATGTAGGATTTAGTTATAGTAAAAACTGACATAAAGATCATTGGCAACAAAAGAGTGTTTAAGTTAAAACCTAACCTAGATGGATCAATAACAAAGCACAAAGCTAGACTTGTTACTAAAGGCTTCCATCAAATTATTGGGATAGGCTTTAAGGAGAACCTTAGTCCAATGGTAAAATCTTTTATAATGAGAATTGTTATTTGTTTGGCAATGTATTACGATTGGGACATCAAGCAAGTAGATAACAATAATATATTCTTACATAGCAAACTAGAAAAAAAGTTTACATGGAGTAAGTTAAAAGATTTGAAGATACAAAGAAACCAGGTTATGTGTGCATATTAAACAAGGCTTTTTATGGTTTAAAGTAAGCACTAGGAGCCTGGTATGAAAAATTAAAATCAGCTCTCATAAGTTGAGGCTTTGAAAACTTGAAATCAGACATTTCTCTAATTTTAATTAAAAGCCAAGGAGGAATTATCATCTTATTAGTGTTTGTAGATGATATCTTTATAATAGGAAATGCAAAGTTGTTGATTGAGAAAACAATTGAAAATCTAAACAAAACTTTCTTTCTCAAAGTGTTAAGATCTTTAAGTTACTTTTTGGTGATTGAAGTTAAGAGAGATAATCAAGGCCTACACATGTGTCAAGCAAAGTATATATAAGATATTTTAAAGAGAACATGTATGCAAAATTGTAAAGAAATGACAACTCTTATAAGTACAAGTGAGAAATTCACCAAGTATTAAAGGAACGACTTTGAAGACAAAACTTTGTATAGAAGTGTTGTGGGAGCACTACAATATGTGACACTTACCATACTAGAAATAGCTTTTAGTGTTAACAAACTAAGCTAGTACCAAGAAAGCCTAGAACAACATCATTGGATAGGATGCATAAAGATACTAAGGTACTTGCAAGGCACACAAAATTATGGCCTTTATTGCATCAGAAGTGAAAAAATGAATATGGTAGGATTTATAAATGCTGATTAGGCTAGAGATTTTGATGACAGAAGATCAACTAGAGGTTTTGCAATCTTCTTAACAAGTAATTTGGTTAATTAGCTCACAAAAGTAGAAAATAGTGTTTAGATCTAGTATAGAGTCAGGATATCGATCCTTAGGCATAAATAGTAGCTGAATTGGCTTGGTTGAATTCTTTACTTTTTGAACTTAGCTTAAAGGTAGAGTAAACACTAGTAATTTAGTGTGACAACTTAAGTGTTATCCCTTTGGCTAAAAATTCTATTTTTCATAGCAAATCAAAATATATTGAGATTAATGTTCATTTCATAAGAGAAAGAATAACAAAAGGGGACGTGGAAGTTAGCTACATATTTATTAAGGATGAAGTGGCTGATGTCTTAACCAAACCTCTATCAAATGAGAGGTTTCAATTTTTGAAAAATAAACTCAGTATTTTACCAGATTACTGAGTTTGAAAGGGGGAGTTAAACAAGTTAGAATACACATCAATCGACCACCTTAGTAGCTTACACCATATCAGCATTCTCAGATCATCAAACTTAGAATACAAGTAGCTACATTCAACTTTCAATTGTGCAAGAAGACAAACTCAGTAGTCAGGCCATAAGGGACACAAAGGATAGCCACCATAACACTACTGTAGCACCTCTGCAGCTTGCACGATTCATAATTGTAATGCCTCAACCTTTTGGCAATTTGTCTTTTGTAATGTAGACAATTTACAACTATATACCTCTAGGCCTTACAACAATGAACTCTATATAAGAAAGTATCCATTATAATTGTAAATGGTTGAAAAGAAATACAAGAATCGAAGAATTCATATTTGCAAACTGTGAGCTATAATTCCTTTCTCTTTAACTAAGATGATGAGCGGTGCGTTCTCCAAGAGATACCTTGGTTCAAGTACCACTTGGACTTGTGAATGGCACTAGTCTTATGGTCATTACTAGCTCAAGCCCAAGTCAACCTTACGAATGGTGCCATTTCGAGAAATCATCTTTTCGTTTGGCTCAAGCATAACTCAGGCATGCAAATGGCCACATGTCTTTATTGACTTGTCTTTGCATTCTTGATTATTGTCATCTCCATGCCTATTTGAGCTTGCAATAAAACTATTATTATGATCATGGATGTAGCTAATAATATTGCCGTGCTAAGATGATTGTAACATGATCTATTCTAAGGCTAGTAAAAGCCCTCACGGTAAACAATGTTGTCATCCTAAGATGTTCACAACATAACCCATTTTAAGGCCAGCATAGGACCTCATAGTCAACTATACTACTAAACTCAAACAGTCATAACATGACTATTTTTAGACCAATATAGTCTTCGTGACTAACTATATTGCCAAACTCAAATAGTCATAACATGACCTATCTTCAAGCAAACATATGCATTCGCATCTGACTACGTAGCTATATTCAATTAATCATAATATGAGCCCTCAAGCTTATTTAATAATGTAAATAATCCATAGCTTATTAATTAAAATATTTATTTATTTTACTACTTGTTCATATACCAGTTTTATTCTTGTATATTAATATATAATATGATTATATGTTAATATATAAATAAACTAAACAAATATATAATTTTTTTCTTATTTCCAATACAACATTCCATCATGTAGATAGTAAAAGTTGGAATTCAATGGTATCAATGAAGTAGTGATGGTCAATTTTTTTATTTTATTTTTCAATTCATTTATTAAGTAAATATTAATAAAAAATTAAAAAATTTAGCAAATGGGAAGGTGACATGTGGCCATTAATTAATGTCATATAACTTCAAGTTAGTTTTTGTCCCCACACTACATAAAGATACTATATTGTCCACACTTTCATTTTATCACATGTTTATAACTAACAAATTAAAGTGTTTTGGGTATTTTTTTTAAACTATGAGGATTAATTTATTCATCAGGCCAAGTCTTATTGAATCATATGTTATTTACCCTATATAATGTTTAAAAATAAATAAATAAGTACCGCAACAACCACAAGATTTGGATTTTCGCTTTCCAATCATTTTCGCATAGACAGGTCTTTCACAAGTTTATTGGCAAGTTTCGTGTTGTGCCACATATAATTGTTACCTAATAAAGTAGAAAACTTATAATATACTAGATACCGATAGGCCAAATGCTGTATGCCTAGCAAATTCTGCGTTCACACCGCAAATTCTAAACGTCGACTAATATCTCTCTCTAATAATTAGAATATATATATATATATATATATATTTGTAACACCATTTTTAAGTCAAGATTTAAAGTTAAGAAAAAAGAATCTATATATTATATAGGATAAAGTTACAATTCCAGCTATTATTCCATATAATAGTTGTATTGTAACCGTTAGATTGCCTATGGATTCCGTAAAAACAAAAGTTTTTACTTTTTCAAAGGAAAATTGACTGTTTAATTATTCAGACTATAGTTGTACTATATTAGTGTAGTACCATGGTATTATGTATTATGTATATAAGTGTAAGTTAAATTATTATATTCTATTATATTTATATCATATTAAATAAAATTAATATAAATTCAACTCGTTTAACAATTATATTAATAATTGAAAATTTTTTTTGTACGATTATTGAACAACTAAATAAATTGTAATTATGTGAGATGTTTAACACAATTTTTTTGTTATACATTGTAATATATTTATATAATGCATATAGTATTATATATTCAAATATTAATTAATTTTATTTTAAATATAAATAAATACATTTTTATGTGTGATAAATATAATTAAAATTTTTTAAAATATAAATATAAAATAAATTTGTTAAATCATAAATAAGTTAATATATAAATAATTACATAATAAACTTATTATGTATTAAAAATTTTAAACTCTAATATTATGCAATTATTAATTATGTTATATTATATTATTTAATTACTAATTATATTATTTTATATTAATTTAAATTTATAAATTTATATCAAATGCTTAAGTTTTATATTAGTTTTGCCGAGTTGTGTCAAAATTCATATTGAAATGGCATAACAAATGAAATGAGGTTATAAATACGTGGAAGTGGATCATCATTATCTTGTAAGTAGAAGGAATTTTGCGGTTCTCCTTGTCCGCCAATTGATTTGCATATATTTGAAAGGTTTTTCTTTGTCTCGTAGGAAACAGATGTGATGTGGCGCCCACTCGTTCTGTAAAGAATCCTAGCCGGCCCTGCATGCTTCTCTATGTATATTTAATATATGGTGGCCTTTCGCTCTCTCGTCAATTAATATTTATATTCCCTTATCTTTTATTATTTTATATGCACATACATGTTTTCAAAAACTTAATATTATATATACACTGAATACATTAATTTTCATCAGAACATTTAGATTTAGCATTTTTATAGGATCAAATTTTCCAACCAAGATTAAGAGGTACTAATCTCGCTTACAAATTGATGAAAATTGATAACTGAGCACATGTCTCATGATTAATTCGTTGATGCATCTCATAGAATCAATAACACTGTAAATTAAGAAAATTTAGATGAGAAGTGTGTCCTCTAACTAGAGAAGCTTGGCCTCTACTTATTTATTGTCCTAATTGTAATTAGGTGAACAATTAAGAGATCTAACAAGAAATAATTTGTTTAACAAAAGGGACATGGATGTGACTTGTCATTGTTTTGGATTGTTTTGCTTTTGCTTCCGCATTATAAATAAAATCAAAAAGTATGTAAATCATACATGCATGCATAGAACACACAAATATAGAATTGCCTGCAATCTTTGCATGTGAGTGATAGAGACATACGAAGCAAAATTAATTGGTGCTCGTTCCCTTTACTATGGAATACTCACTGTAAATTTCTTCGAAAAAGACCATTGAAATTGAGGGAAAACTGTTTGATTTTTTAAATATACAATATAAGACTGTGTTAACAAGAAACCCTTTTGAGTTTTTTTAATTTTTCAAAGAAAAGTTGTTTAAGAGCAAAATTGTTGAAATACAATAATTTCAAAACAATTTTTATTTCAATATGGTATGCAGTGAGAAAAAAAGTTCTTATTTTTATATGAATAGGAAGAATAGAAAAATACCTTAAAAATACTTGTCTTTTATGGTATTTTTAATTTTTACTATTGTGTGTAGGCATGAATCTTAATTAGTATGTGAATCATAATATTCTTTAAAGAAAAATTATATTTTTTTATAGAATAGAAAAAACTTACACATCTTTCACCTTTTAACATCCTTCTATTGACAAACATACAAACGTAGGCACACGTTATCTCTATAAGCAAACTAGTACATATACGTAATGAAAAATATATAAAAATAATGGATTTACTTTTAAGATTCATACGATAAATTCTAATATTATTATATGTATATAATTTAACGTAGTAAATATGTACATAATTCTAATTAAACGATTTTGTCAAACCACGAGTATAAATCAATTACCTCTGATTCTCTATGGTATCCACACAATTAACAATCTAACTTGAAGTACTAACTCTTTTGATTTGAGTGCATGATGTTTTGTATATTTTTTTATTCTTAGAAGTAAAGACACAAAAACAAATACTAGGCACATCTTTAAGATGTAAGTATCACATATTTAGATTACTATTTTAAATTTTTAATTTTGACATAAATTATTTGGTTAGATTTTCTTATAAAACTCAATTTATTTAGTAAAGTATGCACTAATAAAATTTAGTCAAATCTTTACACAATGAGTTTAATCAAAATTAATATCCAAATAATTCAATGAAATTTAAATACATTTAGGATTCTTCATATATATATATATATATTATTTTTGATATTAATATGCGACCCAATATGTTATCATAATATTAGTAATAATACTAAAATCTAATTTTAGTAATATAAATTTGAGTGGTGTCTAACAAAATCTCATAATTATCCAAATAATGAGAATACTAATTGTTTGATATCACCTTATTTGTGACCAATGTTATTGCATAATTTTATTCCTTTATCCTAAATATGTTAATTGAATATGAGATATGTAATATATCATTCTTGTATAATTTAATTTATATTTTTTTAATATCCTGAGTAGACTTATTCTATCAAATAAAATTAATATTGTATATTGATTTATTTGAACATGACTATATATTTTCAAAATCCCATTCAATCAAAGAGTTCAAGATATCACTCTTATTATATAGAAAAGATAAATCCTATATTAATCACACATGTTCCTCTATACGAGTTACGACATATATAATTATTTTCTTTACAGTCTACTTTATTACAAACGATATTTAAAAATATCAAAATACATCATTCTTTATGTTAGAAACTATTGGTGATCTTAAGTTTAAGGATTACATATACTATTGTCACTATGAGAATCATTTATAATCAATATAGCCTATTCATGACAAGTCAATCCAGTACATTAATTAACTAACTTGTACCTATGTGTTAACTTGATATTTTATATCATGACATATATATGTTGTTATCAGTTATTACATATATTAGTTTCTATGTATTATTATTACCATATTTACAATAATGCTTAACTAAGGACATTTAAAAATAGTATCTAACTAATTAAACTTACTATTTTAAAAATATTATTATATTTATTAAACATGTAAATATATAATAATAAAATAATAAAATAATATATATAAATGAAAACAAATATTATGATACAAATATATTAAATATCTAAAATACTATTGAATTTAGGTATATATCAACAATCGTAACAAGTAATATAATAATAAGTTAATTATCATTTCTATAAGGACTATCTATTTAAAAATTTAACTACCGATTTTAATTACTTTTATTGTTATCTGAATGAATTGAATACTTACTTTACTCACTAACTAAATTAATTACTTAATTAAAATAAAATAAAAATAATGGTTGTGATTAAATAAAAATAATTTCAGGACATTCGATTTTATCTAAATTATTTAAATTTAATTTATTATTCTTATTAATTAGTATTGAGTGCATGGTTGATAATAAAGAATTATTAAATTTATTTATTGAACTTTTTTAGGGTGACAATAAAAATATTTTTAAATTATTAATTTATTATACTCTTATATGAATTCAAATAATAAGAGATTTATTAAGCTCTAGATTCTATACACAAATTACATTAAGTATGTAAGTATATTACTATATTTTATTGACTTAATGGTATTTATCTCAAAATCATAAACATTCAACACTTTTTATAAGGCATAAACATGCAATCAAATTATTTAATCAATGGCCAATTTAATTAAACATATTAAGAACAAGATAAATACTCAACTAAATAACATAATACCAATCAATTTAGTTCATGATGTAAGAAATTAAAAACAAAGCAAATGAATAAGCATGTTAAACAAAAGAAAAACTAAGGAAGAATGAAATTTAAACAGAATTGTTGATAAAAAATTTGAAGCCCTCATTTCTATGGTTCTTCTTACTTCTTTCCTTTTTATTTTAATCTCCTTTTTTCCTAAATTTGCCATCTCATTTAAAACTAGTATTTTTTCTTTTTATATTTATGAAAAAACGAAGAAAATTATGAAAAAAATCCTCATTAAGGGTCACAGCTTAAAGCTATGGCCCTGAGCCTTAATTTTTATAGAGCTATGGTTTTGGTCTTTGTTCACTGTTTATTACTATAGTGCACTGTAGTTTAGAGCTACAACCCTGGGCACTTTGACTACTGTTCACCAATTTCACTTTTCTTCATCAAAATTTTGCACATTTAATGTTTATTGATTGCAATCTTTTCTTAAGTGCTTGCTCTTTTATTAACTATTAAAATTAAACAAGAAATGAGTTAATGCTTCATAAAAATCTCACAAACATAGCTAAAAAAAATCAAGTATAAGTTTTTATTTCATGCATATAAACATCTCTTATCTATCCTTATACATAGGTTACACACTTAATCTAAGTTATGAGTTGGACTTGAGCTAATAAAGGAATCTCAGACTCATAAGTTTCCTAATTATAATATAAAGGTTTAGATCTAATCATCTCATGATCATCTGATCTTCTAAATTAACCTTAGACTGTTCTACTAAAAGTCCAAGGTCGTACTTTAGAAAAATCATGAATACATAATAAAGCCTATTTAATTTAATTAAGCCTTTTTTAAATTAAATTTTAGCTTAATCATAGACTAATAATATCCACTTAATTAATACGTTCATAATTAAATTAGGCTTATAGTAAATGTCATACCTTTTTAATTACATATTTATCCCAAGTTTCTGAATTGTTCTAATGATTATTTTCAATATCTTTATATTTATAAATAAATTTACAAATAAATATTATCATTTAATAAACAGTATATTGAATAAATTGTGGCTATGAATTTAATAATTAAGTGTCACAAACAGATAAAGTAAGTATTATATATATAAATTCTATATTACAAATATATGTTTGTACGATTCATGCAATTATATCTCTAAGTTATCAAGGTTTAATCATATAGTAGATCTCACTCTATGATAACTTAAAAGGCATAACCCATGAATACAAATTTATTATTTGCTCAAAATTAAGATCAATCAAACTTATTAAAATTTATGCGAATTAAGATCAATAATATTTATTTAACTAGATCTTATTTCACAGTTGTCCAGTTCAATGTATAACAAATATATACTAACTTTTTTATTTAATGTCTTTATTTCAATGATCAAGATATATTAGTTATTTGAAATAGAAAACTTACGTTTTTACATTATGAAAAATTTATTTTGTAAATGATCATAAATAAGCTTTTATTTATAAAGAATTTGTAATTTATATTTTTCTATATTAGCATTTCATGCATAATTCATAAATTACATACTTTATAAATAAGAGTTTATAAGTATACATATGCTCAAATTATATGTAAATAAATGTTCAAATTATATGTAAATAAGATTTATTTAAAGAAAATGTCCATAAGTGATATTTCCTCTCAATGTGTTTTCCTTTCTTATGGTTTCATGGTTTTTTTAATTGTGTTATAGCCACACTATTATTACAAAAAGGACAATAGGTACTTTTACACTAAAATCTACTTCAAGTTCCATAAGGAACTATTAGAACTATACAACCTCTTTTGCAACTTTTGAAGTAGTTACATATTCGACTTATTTTATTAAGTCTACGATATAAGTTTTTTTCACATTCTAGCCACTTATAGCTCTACCAACTAAGGTGAACACATAACCAGATGTTGATCTTTGAGTGTCTCTATCTTATTGAAAACTAGAATTTGTATACCTAATAGGAATAAGATTTTCACCGAAATACACAAGCATATAATCCCTCATTCTTTGAGGATACTTAAGTATATGCTTAATTGCAGTCTATTTTTATAATCTTGGATTAGATTGATATCTGATAACCATACCTACTACATAACAAATATCTTGTCAAGTGCATAACATGGCATACATAAAACTTTTTACTACAGATGCATAAAGAACTTATCTCATACGTTCTTTTTCATCAGTTATTTTAGACAACTAATTCTTAGATAGAATAATTCCATATCTAAAAGAAAATAATTCTTCTTAGATTCACGTATAACAAACTTTACCAAAATTTTGTCTATGCATGTACCCTTTGAGAAACCTAACATCCTATTCTTATGATCTCAATAAATTTTGATCCCAAGTATGTAACTAGCTTCACTTAAGTTCTTTTTATTAAAATGGTTTGATAAACATATTTTAATAAACGATAAAACTCTTACGTTATTTTCAATGAGTAGAATATTATCAATATACAGAACTAAAAATATTATTAATTGCCTATCTATCCTTTTATAGATATAAGGCTTATCAAGATTTTGATCAAAACTAAACAATTTGATTACTTGATTAAATCTAATATTCCAAGATTTGGAAGCTTGTTTTAGTCAATAAATAGATTTTTACAGTTTGCAAACCATATATTCTTATCATTTAGCTATAAAACCATTTAGTTGCATCATATAAATGCTTTCGCCAAGATTGCCATTAAGAAAAGCAATCTTGATATCCATTTGTCAAATCTCTTAATCGAGATATGCTGCAATGGATAAGAGAACCTAATGGATTTTAACATGATTATTGGCAAAAAAGTCTCCTTATAATCAATGCCTTCTTTTTGAGTAAACATTTTTGTAACAAGGCTAACTTTAAAAGTTTCTACCTTTCTATTTATCCTTTTCTTCCTTTTATAAACCCATTTACATCCTATGGGTTTTATCCCTTTAGGTATGTCTACAAGTCCTAAATTTTATTAGAATATATAGATTCCATTTATGATTTCATAGCTTTAAGCCAATGATCTCATTCACATTAGTCATTGCTTCATCATATATAGTGGGATATATATCATTTTCATTAGACATTGCCTAATATGACTTGCCATTTAACATATATCTAGCTTGTTATCTAATAGTCCTTTCACTATGATCAAGTATTGGTTACTGTTGCTCTATAATAGGCTCTAGTTGATTATCAAACTTTAAATTAAGAATCGACTCATTAACTTACTGAGGAACAATATTAGAGTTATTAAATAATTAATTTAGAATTACTTTACTCATCGGCTTAAAATCTTTCATATAGTCATCTTCGAGAAAAATAACATTTGTATAACAAACACTTTTTTTTCTTCAGTACTATACAATAGACTTCCTCTCATTCTCTTAGGTTAACCTACAAACAAACAAACTTCTAACATAGATTTTGACTTATATGTCTTTCCCTTTAGCATATGTATTAGACAGCTCCGAATGTGTATATGTAGTAAATTAGGTTTACTTGTAGTCCACATCTTCAGAGATGTTTTAAGAACTAACTTAGAAGGAACTAAGTTTATAAGATACATAGCCGTTTTTAAGGCATAACCTCAAAATGAGACTAATAGAATTGCATAACTCATCATTGAACTCACCATTTCTAGAAGAATTTTATTTCTCCTTTTTGCTACACCATTTCGTTAAGGTGACCCTAATGTAGTCAATTAGGATAAAAAATTATTTTCTAACAAATAAATCCTAAACTCAGTAAGGAGATATTCTTTATCATAATCAGATCAAAGTATCTTTATGTATTTTTCTAATTGTTTTTCCACTTCCACCCTAAATTCTTTGAATTTCTCAAACTTATGGTGCATTAGGTACATATAACCATATCTAGGATAATCATTAATAAATATGATGAAATATTCATAAGCTTCTCTTGCTTGAGTACTTATAGGGTCGTACACATTAGAATGCATTAATTTTAACATTTTTTTGGCTATATTTTCTTTAGTATTAAAGGGTTTTCTAGTCATTTTACCTTTTAAATAAGATTCGCAAATTGGTCATAGTTTTAAAACTAATAAACTCAAAGGTTCACTTTTAAGCAAATTTTGGGTTCTATATAGATTAATATGACCTAGATGCAAATGCCATAGATACGTTTCATTAGTGGAAGATAATTGTACTATATTATGGTGATTAGATACATTATTCAATTCTATATCATACAATGAGTTAATTCTAGGATTAATACAGTAAATATTGTTAGTAATGTACTAGAACATATAAATAATTTATTTCTTTTGATAATCACAGTTGAGTCAAAAATAATTGAATAATCAAATTTATTTAAACAATTAATTGAAATCAAATTGCGTTTTAGTTCAAGTATAAATAAACAATTTTCAAGTACTAAAATTATAAAATCATCAAAATAAAGATGAATAACTTCCCTTGCTTTTGTTGCAATAGTTATGCCATTTCCTAACCTAAGCATAATCTCTTTGTTATTAAGTGTTCTAGTTTCTTGAAACCTTTCTAAAGAATTGCAAATATGATTAGTAGCTCCATAATCTACAATTCAAGATTTAGTAGAATTAACTATTAAACAATTCTCAATGATGTGTAAATTACCTAAAATTGGAGCTGAAGCTGTCCTTTTACCTATTGATATTCTAGCTAGGTAGGTTTGGCAATTTTTTTTTTTTCTAATGTCCTTTATTCCTGCAATGGAAATATTTTCTTTTAGGTTTCTTTTGCTTTTCAACTTGCACAACCCTTGAGTTAGATGCTCTCTTGGCTTTTTCCTTTTTTTCTTTTTTACCATCCTTTCCTTTCAGATCATGAACAAAAGAGGTAGATTGGCCTTTAGTATAATGAATAACCAATTTGAACTTTAAAATTGCTTTTGTAACCTTAAACTCATTCATTAGCTTGTTTAACGAATAATCTAATTTATTCATTGAACAATTAAGTTTTAATATTTGAAAAGAGGGAGCAAGGATTTCTAGAACTATTTTCACTTGGTATTCCTCAATATGGCCGTTTCCAAGATCTTATTTTTACTAAAACAAGCTAATCATTTTAAGCATATGATCTTGTATAGGAGTTCTTTTTGCTTGTTGAGTGTTTATTATTTCTCTAACAGCAGTTTGCCACAGAATTCTATTTTTGTCACAAATATTTTTACAAGCTATACATTATATCCAATGTAGTGAGCATAGTCTCAGGTTGCTTGCCCAAAGATGCCAAAATATAACACTTGACCATATCATTAGACTACTTCTACTTATTAAAAACATCTATTTCAACTTGAGTTACACTATCATTTAGATAAGGATGGTAAAACTGGATTAGCATAAACTTATGTCCCTTAATTATGAGAATAATATTAACATTCCTTTTCTAATCTTCATAATTAAGTTTGGCTAATTTATTATCTTTTAGGATGGAAGTTAGTGGACTAGTCATTTTTTGAAAATAAAATAAATAAATACATGAGCATATATTGAAAAAGATATATAAAACTTTTACATAATAAATATGAATGCATGAAATGCATAAGATAAAACTTTTAACTACCTTTTATTATGCATCGGTAATTTAATTCTATATTAAATATGCCTCAGTAAGGTGGCCATATCTATTACCAATTAGATTAGTACCTTATTAATTTATTATTATTTTTCAGATATCTCCTATCAAATAATAATAAACTACCAATTTATTTGGATTTCTAGAATTAATTAATAAAAATTCCATAGGAAGGATATTAATTAACCTAAGTTGAGTGTTTAATCATTGTTTCAATTTAATTATATTTCTAAAAAAATAGCCATCATAAGGCAGTTAATTTTAATAAGTAATATATTTTATCTAGTAGCCAATTCAAGATGGAAACACTTCAGATCTTAAGTGTACAAATATTAAAATAAGAGATGAGGACCAAGCATTTATATTGCTCAAATAATTGCCTGATTTATATGAACACTTTATGGATACTCTCTTGTATGGTAGAGAGTTAATGTCTATGAAAGATGTCAAAGTTGCCTTTGAATTGTAAAGAATTATAAAAGAATGAATTTAAAAAGGTTAATGCATCTGGTAAGGGGTTGGTAGCAAGATGAAGGATAAACAAGAAAGGAGAAAAGAAAGCTAATAATGGAAGATTAATATCCAAGAACAAGAAGAAAATATGCTTCCATTACAATAAAGAAGTGCATTTCAAAAAGAATTACCTAAAAAGGAGGAATGGTGCTAAAAACAATCAAGAAAAGCAATGAAATGCCTCCATAGCATTAGTCATGTTAGAAGATTTCACAAATACTAACTTAGAGTCATTAGACACATCAGAATAAAGCTATCTAAGTGAGGATTTACTCATTGCATCAGATAACAAGATAATAAGTGAGTGGATACTTAATTCATGATTTTCTTTATGTAGGTGTCTTAACAAGAACCTATTTAATGCGTACAAAAATTCAAATAGGGAAAAGTGTTAACGGTAAATAACGATGCATGCAATGTTATTGGTATTGTGACTATTAGGATTATGATGTTTGATAGATTTATTTAAAACCTAAGAGAATGTTAGGCAAACACTAGAATTAAAGTGAAATCTTAATTCTCTTTGGTGAAAATTCCTAAAATAATCCTACTTTTACCTCTCTTTACATTTATAATCAACTCTAAAAGTTTCTTACCAAAACAACTACTTTTGATAATTTTGCTTCGTAACTACATCTTACATATTCACCTTCACCTTCAACAACACATCTACACACTTTCACCTTCAACAACTAATTTTTCAATGAACAAATTTTGGCAAAAAGAAAAAAGAGGTTAGTGGCATTTTATTTGAATTGTTTGAAAAAGATTTCATTGTTGTAGTAAAAAAATTTTTAATAGTAGTTAGCGGTTAATTTGGTAGTTAGTTTGTTATTTTGCATGAGAATTACACAAATTATTGCCTAAAATTTCTAGATTTTGCAAGCTAATTATGAAAAATGTTGATTAAGAGTTGTGGAAAAGGATTATTTTGGCCAATGCCTTCCAAAGACAGTCTTTAGTGTCGAAAAATGAAGAAAATAGGAGGAACACGATGAAATTGCACAAGCGCATGTACCTCACGTGCCCAAGCATGACATAAAGGAGACTCTCTAGTGTCACACGTAGGCATGACATAAAGACAGATCTCTCCCTCATATCACGTGCGAATGTGTGGACCACAAGTGTTATGGTACGTGACGTGAAGGATAGCCTTATCTTGTGCAACACACATGGACGCGTGAGGCGAGAGAGAACCCTATCTCATGTCACACACATAAACGCGTGCGGTGAATGCACACATGCGCGTGGAATGAGCTAAAGCGCACACACTCATTTGGTACGAACATGTTGACTTCACAAGGAAAAAATAATTCTTTTAAATTTTTAAAAATAATTTTTTATTTAAAATAATTAGAAATTAATTACTATAGTAAAAATTAGTCAAAAATAAAAACAAATAACCATATTTAATTTTGTAATGAAAATTTTTAATTTATATAAAATTAATTAGAAATTAGTTAAAATTTAATAAATAACTAATTTTTTTTATTTCTTTAATAAAATAATTATAAAAAATATGCCAATTAAAATTTTTAAGGCATAATATTTTTTTAATTTATTTAAAATTAATGAGAAATTAATTAAAATAATAATGATAATGCTCAAATCTAATTTTTAAAGACATTTGTTTTTACAATTTTTTAAAATTAATTACAATTTAGTTAAAAATTAGTTTAAATGCCAAAATTAATTTTTTTAATTTATTTAAAATTAATTAGAATTTATTTAATTCAATTTATTTTTATGACAAAATTTATTTTTTATTTTTAATTTTAGTAATTAATTGAATTAAAAAATTGAAAAGGTTAAAAATTATAATAAAAAATAAAATTTTATTGTTTAATTGTTTCTTTTTAGTTAATTTTTTGGTTTTTAATACTATGTTTGGTAATAACTAAATATTTGTGCAATTTTACAAGTAAAAGTATTAAGCCAAGTATAGTTGAAGATTGTAGCAGATAACTATTTTCATACAGAGATAAGCTATTTAGCATATTTTAGGGCGATAAACCATATTAAAAGGAGATTGATTACAATACAAGTCGATCTCTTTAGCTAGACTTGTTTTGGTTACTTCTTATCTATTGAAAATCTACATTATTTGCTTATCCTCATTTATTACATGTTACTACACGGGATATATGTGAACAATGACAATAACGAGATATGGTTTCTCACGGAGGGTAGGCCATTTAAGTTTCTCAAATTAAGCTTGGTCTTATCACTGGCCTTAATTGAGGATATTTTTATAATTTAGATTTGTTTGAGAGTACACGATTGAATGACGCATTCTTTGGTGATTAAGATATCTTTACTCCAGATAATATAGAGATAGTTTTCAATGAACTTGATTTTTTTACCATACTAAACACTACTCAGTGCAATTAGTACTTTTTTACCCACTTGAGAGGTTTTTGTTTGATAAGGGTGGACAAGCTCCTGCAAATTAATGGTTGTTGATATATTAAAGGATATTAACCAGTTTAAAAGTATCCATAGGGATTTTTCATCTTTTATATACAATACAATCCTTAAAATGATCAATTCCTAAGTAATACAATAAATATAGGAGGGATATAGTATGTTTAGAGGCATTTAGAAAGAATTTTAGAGGAAAGTACAATATTTTAAAGATACCTATTGTATTTTAAGTATTTATTAAAAATAGTTATACTAAAGTTCCAATTCTTATTTTTTATGCATAACTTTGTTGTACTTATAATTTTTTGGTATGTAAGTGTGAATCTATGAGAGAGTGCCTAGCTTGCAAAATTATATTATAACACAAGTGAATAACGACATCTCACAGATCTTGCAGTGAAAGAACCTTAAACAATTTATTGGTCAGAAGATTACATATAGACACTTGTTTGTAGAATTTATAGTAAATATTGTCAAATACCAAATTAATTCATTGTAAAAATAACTATTACACATTTTATGTGTTATAGCTCACACCCATCAAGAGTAATTTATTGTATGTGGCACAATTATTTCAAATAATTCAACCAAATGACATATATGAGAATAATTGGCCAATGAGTAAGATTTTTGAGGCACACACTTGAGCCTGAGAGCTCCACATAGGTATGGAAAACATTAATTTATGCCCAACATAGGTAAAAGTTATAAATGCGATATGTTTTATTTTTTCTAGTTGTTTTGAATGCATTAATGTCTCACTAAAACATATACAACCATTTGTTGCTTCATTATTCACCCGCATCACTACCTTATTACGATAATAAATTTAAAAAGAATGTCATTGACTAATTCAAGGTGTTAAGTATAGGTTTTCATGAGATCAAAAAAGGTATCAACTGGGTTGAATATAATATGATGGATCAATGTGAGACATTAAGTACAAATTTGTAATATATGAAAGAATATCTAATAGGTTGAACATAATGTGATGGGCTAAATCGATGCGCTAATGACAAACTTTTGTGAATGGATGTTGGCATCCAATCATCCATAGATGACACTTATTGTCTCTCCCATTTAGGTAATCATAGTTAAATTGCATAGTTTGCATAATTATTTAGGACTTGTTGTTATTGCTCAACTTAGCATATTTTATTTTTTCGCAAAGAAAGGATCCATAGAGTGTTACAGATGATTCACCTGTACAGATACAATATAAACTTGCACCAACCCACCATGAGAGTCATTTCAATTAGATGTACACAAATGGTCCATGTGTCATAAGTATTTACACTAGTCCTTCAAAGTAAAATCATAAGGTCCTCTTGAGCGAGTTATTACTTTAGTATTTGTCTAACTTGGTTATAAATCTTATAGCTTAGTATTCGGATAATTTATATGCTTAGTATTTGTAATTATTAGAATACTTGAATGCTTCTATAGAGATACACTTGGTTATATTGATACCTTAATGCTTCTGTAGTATTCTTGACCCAGATGCATAATTAGAAGATATTGTAAATGTTTACCTATTACTATATTACAACATTTATTTATAGTTACTAACATTACATCATTATTGGGTCAACAAATTAATAAATATCTTTATTTGATTATTCATTGACAAAGAGAGTATCCTCACATAATTATAGAATTTGACAATTATCTCATTGTATTTATATGTATGTCCAACGCTATTTAAATTTTAGTTTCATTTTCATGTTTTACATGCTCATTATAAAGATGAAACTTTGGGACAAGTGTAATCTAAGGCAACAAAGTTAGACACTTTTCCATTAGGTTTGGACATAAAGTAACATGTGAGAGGCAACTTTGACAAGGTGCGAAGATCTTGGAGCTTTATTGATCATGTTTTACTTTTTGCATTGATGTGGTAAACATTGGTTTCATGTGCCATTGATTTACACGGACATTACTTATGTATGTATAACTTTGCTCCACTGGAGCATTCAAACAAGGAGATAGATGAGACATTGATGCCACTATCCAAGTTATTGCTTGTTGTGATGTACATGTATGGGCTTTATGATACAAGTTTAGACTGGTATTATACAGACATACTATTTCTACATTTTTGAATGTTTGAGTTGCCTTGATAAATAATGGCTAATGCAGATTGTAGGATAATTACATGCAAATTTATTACGTATATTATGTTGGATCGACATTGAAATTTTACTCCTCAGTGTAAGACTTTTTTTGGATAAAGATAACGCTCTATTTGTATGTGAGTCAAATACATTAATGTTATTCAGTTCATTTTTGTCGTACATAATTTATAACAAATTTAGTATATAAATTATTACAATTTATGAAATTTGTCTTTTATAATTATGTATGTATAGATTTAAACACTAAAAAATACATAAACATTACAAAAATTTTCTAAATAAAATAAATTTTTATTTCAACTGAATCACTAAAGCATTAATATCATATAGTGTTTAGCATAATTACAAGTGCACCAACCACTTCAGCAAATTAATGTTTTTAATGTTTCCACAACAAATGAATGAAATAAAGTACAATATATCAAATAAGATACAAATTTACATGTGACAATTAAGTAAAATGTTCAAGAATACATAATCATTGATTTTGCTCATCATACAATGGATTGTTACATGTCGCGCAATTGTGTTTGCATTAAGAATGTTTTCGAATGACTACCTTCTTTCTTATGGATGGTATATGTTGATTTCTTGACCAACTAGATGAAACATGGCCTTGCGATGGCTTGATAATATGGATTGCTTCTTCTTTGAAATCTCTTAAAAATTTGGATCTCTAACAGGATGAATCTTCTATGCATATACTATTACAAGTGTGCCATTATTATAATATATTAAACAAAAGTCTATTTTTGACTTCTAACATATCTAATTGATGTCATTACATGAGCACATAATACTTGTTGTAAATTAAAATCTCTGAAATTGACATGTATTTATGCTTAGATCGACCATGGTAACTTCGTCTTCGCCTCTCACTTTAAATTCATATTGAGAAAAGGTATACATTAACAATGTAAAAGAGGAGTAATCATTCTTTTTAATCTTATCAACGGTCACTTCAATTAGGGTGTCTTCTTCATATTTAGTGACTTTTTCATTTCTTTCGTAAAATCAATGCTGCAACATTGATCGTATCTAATTCAATAAGGCCATAATTAGAAGAGTATGTACATCCTTTAACAATGCATTGATATTTTTTGCAATATTAATAGTTATTAGTATCATTAAACTAAAAAATGAGATATAACTCATCACTTCATTCTATAAGTTTGCTACATTATAATATATCAATCTCAATTTATCCATGTGTTTTTTGAAATCACTAAAAATATATACTTTGAACTTATACTTTGATTTAATACTTTTCTTCGATATGATAGGAACAAAAACTATGATAAAAATTAGGAAATACTTTCGTTATCTCCCTAATTATGCTATCATGTCGATCTAATGCAAACACTAAATTAAGAATAAGTCTAAGTACATTTTATAGTTTTATTAAGAACCACTCCTACGATGCATTATTTTCAAAATCCCCTACTTTGAATGTTATATGTTAAATATAATTATTTCCATAAAAAAGTACTTCAACAAATATGATCCCTTAATATATATTTTTTAAAAATGTGCCATCAATAACAACCACAAGTTAAATTGATGAATAAAAGCCATTCACAAACACGCTTAGTGCCATAAAGAAATACAAAAGATAATCGTCCTTATCTATTTCTATATGTATTATTGTACTCGAATTATGCTTTGTTAAAACATAATAAAATTGTGGAGTAATTTAAACAACTCTATTGGGTTTACACATGCCGATTTTTTTGCTTATTCTCTAAAAGCTATGCCTTATGGTAGAACAACATACTCCAAACTTATGGTATAGTCCTCTTAGATATTATTTAGAATATAAATCCTACTAAGATCTTGGAATTCATCAATAAACCATCTAGTAACTCGAGATAAGAATGAATAATATTCATTCATAATCTTATCAAATGTGACACTTTTATTATCTACCTCCATGTCAGAGTTGAGCATTGTAGCATAAAAAATTGGCTTCCACTTTATTACCTCATAAACATTCTTGTTAACAGTACCCTTTATTATTAACTTGCCATAGAACTTAGAGCAAATAAGAGCATAACCATACACCACATAATTTTTCATCACTAAAAGAACTAAAGAGTGAGATTCATGCAATAAAAGAAAGAGAGGGTACCTAAAGCACTTGTATATTGTTACTGGCTTTGTTTAGCCTATGCGATGATAGTGATCTTCTACCTGATGGTTAATTTATGGGTTGAAACACATGTCATGGATGATGTTAGTATCAATTACATTTAAGTTTAAACCTTGGCCTTTAGCTTTCATAAAGAGCAAACATGCAAAAGTATAAGCATCATTATTGAAATTATCAACTATAACTTCCTTGTCGCTTGAATGTTATCATTAGAAAGGTATTCACAAATTAAATTTAATGAAATTTATAATAGATGACATGGCAACCCAAAAAGGAACAATAAACATAATTCAAGAACCAAGGTGTTTAGTGGTTGAAACACATGAATTTGACCTCTTCCATAAAACTATTAATATTTTTTAATTCTTTTATCGTGAAATAATTCAAAAAACTCTAAATGGAACATCTACATAAATAAATATATAATTCTCAATAATATAGTCTATAAGAAACTATACAACCTAAAAATTTTACTCTTTTTAAATATTTTACACTTTATTCTCAAAGTGATTAAGCAATGAGGAGACAAAAAATTAATATTTCTTTCCTCTCTCTAACAAATGCACTTGGATAAGGAGATAAACATGCATTAAGCCAATGACATGTGAGATTGCAAAAAATGTTAACCATATAAGTGAAAATCTTTGGTTTTGAAAGACAATTATGGGTCTTACATTACGAAATGGAAGGCTCAAGAGTTATAGAGTCAGCATTGCATGATGGTTAATACCTTAAGAATAGAAATTAGATCTTGATAATGGTGAGTTTGTTTCTATTTTAACATTTTATTTTATTTTATTTTTTTTTGAAAAAAATAAAGGAAAACAAGCTAAACACATCTTAATTACTTTTCAAATTCACATAAGAAAGATGAGAGAGATTTTGGTGTACTCTTTTTCTTGTTTGAAAAATGTAACCAAATATGTATTTAGTCTATTTTTCAATTTGTAAACTAAATAGTTGAAAAGTGCCCCAAGAAGTAAATGAAGAAGAGTGTGGTCTTTAAGAAAAAAAATACATATATCTTTTGGTTATTTTAAGGTAATCTTTCACTTGATTGCGTTTTAATTTGCGCCATTCAAGGCACTTATCATTTTTTTGTTCTTACATAGAGAGAACTAAAAAAAGCTAAACTCAAGGCTATATAGACTAGCAATTTAGATTATAATTTCCGTGTAATAAAATTTCTTAGCTTATCGAGGTTCTACAAATTAATTTAAAGAAGGTACTTTCCAAATCTTGCTTCCTAATCTAAAACTAAACATGTACTTTTTTTCATTTAAATTTAAAAATGCTTAGTAAACATTATTGATAAACCCTCAATTTTATAAACATTAGTGCATTATTCATAGATGATAAAGGTTAAAAAATTATAAATAAACATTGGAACAATAAGGCCTTTTATCAACCTTATCAAAAAATTTATATCTGCAGGTAATTGTTGGTTCAACTGACAAGCTCTTTTAGATTGGAACAGTAGAGAATTAATAATGGATATAAAAGTTGAAAAAACATTAAATAAAAACTTTAGAACACTATAGTCTTTATCAACCTTTAGTTTCAATTGGTAAGAGATCTTTTGAGACAAAATAAGTGGTTTGGGTTGTGATCCTACTTACATCAAAATTGGGAAGAGGTTTGATTTTATTTTTATAATATTTGATAACAAACAATATAACATAAAAGAAAAAAATGTATTTATATACTATCATCAAAATTCCTTTTTCCTTATAACAAAAAGGTTTCTTTAACTGTTTAGCACTACCTAAGTATAAAAATATCGTGCTCTTGTTATCTCCTCTACCATAAATTGCTCTAATTAATTATAACTTATCTCCTCTCCTCTAATTTGTCAAGTTTCACTACTACTTTTGTTATCTTTTCATTTTCTCTTTTCCTTTTAGTGGAAAAAATGGTAATGCCAATAAGCACACTGATATGGAGAAACCACACCAATTAGGTCTTTCCAAATGAATACAATTTCTATAAGATAATCCATGCCTGAAATTCAAAAATAACAACTCTATTGATTAACACTTGCAAAGGCATTTAGAGATCAATAACCTCCCTAAGAACATGTTGGATTCAGCTTTTAACTTTTACCCCAACAAGTTCTTTCATATCGTGGAGCAGAATTGGAAGTCATCAAGTATTTCAGTTTTTCTTTTGATAGTTCCCCACCAATTTAGAATGAACCCCTTTTATTCTCAACTAATCCATATTGAAAAGATGACACAAGTATCATTATAGATGCTTTCTCTATAAAGCATGTTACCCTAAAAATAAGAAATTCATCTTCATTGCAAAAATAATATAACTTATTGAAGCCACATGTGTTTATATAAGACAATAGCATAAAAACATTGAGTTTGAAATCTTTAAATTAGCATTAAGTCTATCTAAGCTTTTCTTGTGACTAATCATATTTAAAGCTTAATAGAGGTTCCACAAACCCTGTAGGATGTGATGTCAAATGTCATAAAAGATTTTAGTTGTGTTCTCTTAACACTGATTAATTTTGGGAGGAATAGTAACTTAATGGTTCAATAAGTGATATCAAAGCTAAACTTGATCTCTGACCCTTAATTTAGTCTAAATGGAGAATATATCTTAGTGTTTGTTTAAATCAATGACTTAAATTTGTTGAAGTTAATAATAAGAATGAATTTGATAGTTCTTTATGTAATGAAGAAGACATGACTTTGTTTAGAAAAAAATTTGAAAAATTTTATTGATTTAAGGAAAAATTTTCTAATGAAAGTTATAATCCTCTTAGAAAAACCAAGAGTTTTACTTAAAACAGTAAAAAGGACAATACATTTTCTCAAAGAGTTCAATGCCATGAGTATAAAGTATATAGACATATTATATTTAAATGTCCTAGTTTTTTGAAATAAAAATGGCCATGAATGGCTTTTTAAGCGATGATAAGTTTAGTTAAGGGGAAAGAGACAAGTTGTCTATTAACAAAAATAATAATTTTTTAACTTGTGTTTCTTTTCTAAACGTTGATTCTATTATCTCACATGAAAAATGTACAGATGATGAAAAAAGATTTACTTGTTAGATTAAAGTAACAAGTTGAGTTGATCTTCAACTTAAAGGAATACAATAAAGTAAAGTTGAAACCTTAACTTATAAGTTGAAAGATGTTAGGCTATAACTTATTAAATTCTTTAGTGGTATTAAGAAACTAAATGATATGCCTACATAGGTCAGAATATGAGTAGCAAAAGAGGGTTAGATTTTTTTAAAACTAACCTTAATGATGCTTTCATTTCTAAAATTATATTTGTTACTTCTAAGATAGTTATTCTTAAAGTTGAGAAAATAGAGCTTAAAGCTATAAGTGTTGCTCATCTTATGAGTCAATTTTTAGTAGATAAGAAAAATATTAACCCTTTAATTAAGTTTGTGCCTATCTGCTATAAATGTAGTATAAAAAGTCACTTAAGGCCAAATTGTTTTGAATTTAGAAAAAAAAAAAAAAGGTATGAAAGAAAAATAATGTCTTTGTTGTTCCTATGTCTAAGTTTGATCAATATAGACTTACTTATTAAGTGGTAAAGTTAGCTTAACAAGTTAAGATGATTAATGATGGATTTGCTTATTTGTCTAATACTACTACCAGCCATAAATATTCTCTTAGGAATATGATAGATTGTCGCTCTGCTTGATTCATATGTGTTAGTGTAGATTTATTTCTTTTTATTTTTTCAATTCTTTTTATTTTATTTAATGCTAGGTTATTTTATACTTATTTTTTAAATTAAAAAAATTTGGTTTATTTTATTTTATTTTTGTTGATGAGATTGCTATATGAACTTTTCACTGTGTTGTTATGTGGAAATTAATTTTTGATTTATGTTTTATAGCAACTAAATTAAGTGTTTATTATATATGCTTTCAATATCTTTTGCATATGTATTTGATATTTTTATTCTGCATGTTTTCAAGTTTGTTGTGTAATCGTGATTCATTTTCTTAATAACTATGTGCTTCAGTGCGAGTTTGTTTCGCTTGATTGCATGTATGATATTTAGGTAGGCAATTATATGTTTAAATAGTATGTCACTATGATTAAATTTATCTTGACTAGTGAACCTTCTTTATAAAATATTTTATACCTCATTCTAATAATTGAAATGAGATGAAATATATTCAAAAATAATAAAAAAAATAATAAAGTTAAATATGTCTGATGGAAAAAAAAAAAATGTGGGCAAGCTTTACTATAATGGCAGAAAAAGAAAATATGAGCAATAAAGTCACAACTTGTTCATGTCTTAGTGACATTAGATTTAACTTTCTTTTACATGCTACTTCTATTTAAACTTGTGATTTTATATAGCTTAACTTCACTCATATTTTTTAATTTTAAGCTATGTGTTCATTATTGATTATCACTTTACACATGTGAATCACTTATGCTTGACTAATTTTATTCCATGCTTATTGAGATGAAACTAATGACAAATGCATTGTCTTTATATCTTTATTTGGTTTGTTTCTTTTGTTTCCCTTTATTTTTTTTTTGGGATTGAACATTTTTGATGAAGGTATTGTAATTCTTATAGTTAACTCGAATGATATTCCTTAATTCCTTTGTCATTCAATGATAAAAAAAGGGGAACAATATATAAATGAGGGGGTGATAAAAGAGATTGGGATAGTATTTAAATGTATGTTGAATATTTTTATTTTAAATTCTTTTTTGTGATGTTTGCATATTGATGGATAAATTTGGTTATTATGATTCATGCATATTGATCTTTATCTTATATTATTTTTTTATATTTTTTTTATGCATTTCATTTGATTTTGAAAGTAATAATTTTCAAATAATAGATTTTTGGCAATTTTTAAAAACTATAGTGTTTAGTTTCTAAGTTTTCTTAATTTGTAAATAAAATTTTATTTTTGGTGATTATTAAAACTTTATGAGTTAATTGTTGATAGATTTAAGATATTTCATGAAATGGTTAAAGGAAGAGTTTGTTAGGTTAATATTTAATGTTGGTTCATTATGTGTCAAAATAATAGAGTTTGATGAACAGTAAGATAAGTAGTAATTGATAAAAAGTTTAACATGAACAAAACTTAATAAATAACATTAATCAATACTAATAAATAGTAATTGAAGGACATAAAGTTAGCAATTGATGTCTGCTTGATTATTGCTTGAGTGAGGTGAATAGTATGTGTGAACAGTGACTAACATTACCAAACAATGCCTCAACATTAGACCTTTGCTTGACTTTTGCTTAAGTAGCAGTATAATCTAAACATATTGCTTGAGCTATGCTTGAATAGTGCTTAAGTGTTGGAAAGTGGCCATGAATAGTAATGCATGAACATTACCTTGCGTGAATAACACCCTACAATATATATATATATATATATATACACACACACTAAAGAGTATTAACTTAATAAAGGAATGGCTGCTTTATGTTTTTTAGAGTTTTTGGATTAAAGATTTTATACTTTGAATTTTTTGAGAATATTACTCATTATATTTCTTGAAAAAAAATATAAATTATATTTTTATGAGTGAAATTTACATGAGTGTTTTCTTTTGAAAGATTTTCATACTTTTTATTTCTACAAAATTAACTGTGAATCCTTTAGAGTTTTAATTGTTATAGATGGCTAAAGGTTTTAGTGTTGTATACGTGTCGTTTAAGATTTTTGTTGAGAAAATAAAATTTTAGAGTTCTGAAGACAGGATAACTTGAAGTGAATCACCCAAAAAAGTTAGTTGGGATTGGTTACAAGAATTTTTATAAGAAATCATTATATGTAAATTCTTCTTTACTAATGGAATATTTTAGTAGTTTCTATTATCAGCTTCGAGAATTTTTATTTTATAAAAAGATTTTTCATAAAAGTTTTCTTCAATAACAAATTCTTGTAATTGATTTACTTTTATTACTCTATCAATTATTGATTAAATTTGTTATTAGGATTTATTTGAGGTAAGCTTAGGTTAATTAGTTAGAGATTTATTTGTTTTTTAATCTATCTAAGGCGTAGCAAACCTTAACGTATTTTGATTTGTTAGTTTTAAATTTTAATTTTTTGCATAAATACCTTTCACTACTTTAAGTGTTTTAGAGTTTAAACATAAACAATTTTCAATTGGTATCAAAATTAGAAGGTCATAAGTTCAAATCGTAAAAGAATCATCATGAGAGGGAGTTTGTTAAAGGTTTCATAATGCTGCTCCTTGCCAGTTATTGTAACTTTTTTGTGGAGATTCCACAAATCATGTAGAGTAAGACGTTAAATACCTTAGACTTAAGCTGTATTCTCTTAGCATCAATCAGTTTTTAGAGGAATGACAATTCAACAGTCTGATAGTTAATTTAATATTCTAAGTCAAGGGAAGTCATTTAAACGTGGTATTAGAGCAAGTTTCTACCAAGAGATCTTATATTGGACTTTCCTCATGTGATTGCATTCGTATTTGTATTTCTATTGCCTTAGTGTCAAGTTTTCTATGTCTATTTGGGTTTGATCACATAACGTGCCTATTGATAAATTCAATCTTTCATGAAAGGTAACTTGTTAAAACTAAACTATTACCTCAATGGGTAATTACCTATTGGCTTAAGCTTTTACGTCAAACAATGACTTTTAAGGAAATACAAAAGCTACGTAATTCTTTTACATTATTTCACATAAATATCATTGTTTTAATAGTGCCTAAATTAAAAATTTGCAGGTGATCCAATGATTTAATAGAAAAACCTCTGACAATATGCCATCTTTATTATTAGCAATCCCATTTAAATAGAGAATGACACAATATGTGGCATTAATAGTTATAGAATAAATAAGCAGCCTACAATTCCAATAAGTTACATCAATGAAGTAATAAGTAAAATTACATTATGTAGCAATAAAACAATGATCAATCTAATTTCGAGTACAACTAAGAAAATATTCATATTGTAAAGCTGATTCAAAATTTACAATGCAGCAATCCCTTAGCTTAATTAAATAGTATTCTTGTAAATCCAATATTTAGATTGCTAGGTTGGACTAATGAAACTAAGGTGAAAATGATTAATTGGAGAAAGCTTGTTCTTTGTTATTAATTTGTTAGAGTTAGTTAACAAATATAAAAAGAAAGGAAGAAGTTGTGAGAATTCAGCAAAAGAAAAAGAAAAAAGAGGTGTAAGAAATACTTTTTTGGTTTTGTATTCCTTGTTCTTGTTCTGTGATTCTTGATTCAATAATAAAAGAAAAGTTAGTCTAATTCCTAGATAGATAAAGTTCATTAATTTGTCTTTTATTTTATGTTTTTTGTGTCCTCTTGAGTTTGATTGTAATTTTGGAAGAAATCTGGTTCTAAATTGCTTGAGAATTGTAGAAGAATTTTGTGCACACCAGGTGAGTGATAATTTATTCTTTGTGGGTTAATCAATAATTGGTACCAGAGTATAGAAGTTCAAGAGAAATGGTGTTCAACGAAGTTTTTAATTGAAAAATTCACGAGAGAAAATGATTTTAACCATTGAAAAATGAAGATGCGTGTTTTTCTAGTGCATAAAGGACTTGAAAAGGCTCTAATTGAAGAATTTAAAATGTCAAAAGACTTGAAGTATTCAAATAAAAAGGACATCATAGAAAAAGGCTCACAATGTCTTTGCTCTTTCATTTAGAGATGGAACATTAAAGAAGGTTTCCAAAGAAAATACTTTCCTGGGAATCTGGAACAAATTGGAAACTAGGTACATGACTAAATCTTTAGCTTATGGATTTTATTTGAAGAATAGACTTTATTCATTTAATCTTGAAGAAGAAGGATCAATAACTGAGTACTTAGATGAGTTTAATAAAACTATGCTTGATTTAGAGACAATTGATATAAAAATTGAAGATGAAGATCAACCTTTAATTGTCTTATCTTTACTGCTTAAGTCCTATAAGCATTTAATTGACACCTTATTATATGTGAGGGATTTTGTATTAATAGATAATGTAAAAACTGTTTTAAATTCAAAAGAATTGAATAAGAAAGCAGAGTTGAAAGACTCAAGATCATCTAAAGGCCTATATATTCGAGGAAGGTTAAACATGAAAGATTTTAAAGACAAGAAAAGTAGCTCAAAATCTGCATTAAAGTTAAAGAAGTTGAAATGTTTTTACTATCATAAGGAGGGGCTTTTCGGAAGAAATTGTCCAAAATGAAAAAACTAAAAGAAAAAAAGGTAATCACATAATTAAAGACTTGTTGGCATAGTCATTGATAAAAGGTTAGAGTCAACTTTAATGTTTGTTGCCTCAAATAACACACATAAAGGTAAGTGGATCCTTGACTCATGATGCACCTTTCATATGACCCTAAATGGAATTTTATTTTTCTGTTTGAATATGTTAAAAGTTGGAAAGATACTTATGGGTAACAATATGGTTTGTTGTGTTAAAGGGATTGATACCATAAGAATGAAACTAAATGATCGTTCAAGTAAAAAATTGAATGGTATCAAGTTAGTTCCTAATTTAAAAAGAAATTTAATTTCTTTGGGAATGCTAGATATTGCAGGTTATAGCTTTAAGGTTAATAATGAGGTCTTAAAAGTAACAAAATGGTCAATGGCAGTGTTAAGGGGAATAAAAAATAATGGATTGTATGTGTTAGAAGGCATAACCATATAAGATAATGTAAATGTAACAACAAATAAAAAACTAGATAATTTAATGATGTGGCATTTCGGGTTGGGACACTTGGTAGAGAAAGAATTAATTGAGCTTAACAAACAAAAGTTGTTAGAAGATGTAGTCATGCGCCCTCTTAAAACTTATGAATATTGCATCTTAGGAAAACACTATAGAATCAAGTTTGGTATTGGAATTTATACAATTTAAGGAATTTATACAATTTAAGAAATTTTTGAGTATATACATTCTGACCTTTAAGGTATAACACAAATAGCATCATTTAGTGGCTCTAAATATTTTATTAAGTTTTTTGATGATTACTCAAGAAAAACTTGGTTGTTTATTTTGAAAACCTAGAGGGCTTTAGTTGAGAATCAGAAATAAAGAAAGATGAAAGTGTTAAGGATAGATAATAGCATGGAATTTTGTAATAGAGAATTTGACAATTTTTGTAAGACTTGTGGAATTGAAAGGCACAGAACTGTAAGGCTCACTCCACAACAAAATGGCATGTCTAAAAGGTTAAATAGGACACTAATAGAAGGGCCCAATGTATGCTATTGAATTCTAGTCTTTTAAAACTATTTTGGGCAAAAGTTGTATATACAGTAGCATATATGTTGAATAGAAGTCCTTTATTTGCCCTAAACTTTAAGACACTTAAAGTGATATGGTTAGAAAAGCCTTCTAATCTAAGCCACCTGAGAGTATTTGAATGTACTACCTTTGCCCATGTTAGGCAAGGCAAGTTAGATGCATAGACTATTAAAGGGGTGTTTGTTGGCTATCATGAAAGAGTAAAAGGATATAAGTTGTCGTGCCATGATGAAAGGTTTGGAAAGTATATAATAAGCAGAGATATTTGGTTTTATGAAAATGAAATGCTTGAAAGGAAAACAAATAAATCTGTTCAGTTGATAATTGAACATAAAAGCTTAAATGAGACTCAATTTGAGGTGGAGCTTAAAGGTTCTAAGATGTTATCTACAGAAACATCACTACTTGATAAAGAAGACAGATAAAGTTAGATTGATCAATAAGATATAATCTGATAAGAGACAGAGTAAAAAGGTAGGTTAACGATATATTAGATTTGGTTATGCAAACTTGATAACTTATGCACTTCTTTCTACTGATGAAGTTAGAAACTATGAACCAAAATTAGTAAAAGAAAATTTGAATGGATTATAATATGAAAAATAGCACAAAGTCATAGTAAAAGAAATGAATTCCCTTATGAAGAATGAAACTTGGTATTTATTCATAAACCAAAAAACAGTAATGTGGTAGGATACAAGTGGATTTTCAAGAAGAATGAAGATGTAACTAGTTCATATTCAATCAAGTATAAAACTAAATTGGTAGCAAAAGGGTTTACTCAGAAGAAAAGAGTGGATTTTAATGAGGTATTTTCACTTGTAATGAGGCACATTTCTATAAGGATTTTATTGGCCTTGGTTTCTATATTTGATCTTGAATTAGAGCAAATGGATGCAAAAATGGCTTTTTTATATGGGAACCTAAATGAGGAAATTCTCATGGCATAACCAAAAAGCTTCTGTCAAAAAAGGAAGGAAGATTAAGTATATTTGCTGCAAAAGTCATTATATGACTTTATGAAAAGAGAAAGATACACAATAAGCTTTTATGAAAATTGTCTATATTTTAAGGGCAATACATAAATAAATTGGATATATTTGTTATTGTATGTTGATGATATCTTGATTGCAAGTAGTAACAAAAGCAAAATATCAAAGTTAAAACTGCAATTGAGCTCCATTTTGAAATGAAAAACCTTGGACAAGCAAAGAAGGTTTTAAGAATGAAAATGTCTAGACACAGAAAGGAGAGACTACTCAAGTTATCTCAAGAACACTAGCTAACAAGGTGTTACAAAGGTTCAACATGTTTAAAGCCAAGTCAATGGGGTTCCCTTAGCTCCCCACTTCAAGTTGTCATGTGATTAGTCACCAAGAACTGAAGAAGAAGAAAATTATATGGAGATAAGACTTTATGCTAGCCTAGTAAGATGTTTAATGTATGCTATGGTATGTACTTGACCAAATTTAGCACACTCATTCAGTGTTGTCAACAAGTTTATGACAAGGTTAGGAAAAGCTCATTGGCAGGCATTGAAATGGATACTAAGTTATGTAAAAAGTAATTTAAAAACCTGTCTTGAGTATGGAAGAAATGATTCAAGTAAAGAATATATGGTTTACTGATGTGGATTATGCTGTAGACCTTGATTAAAGAAGGTTTTTATCTAGATATGCATTCATTTGTTTTGACTATGTAATTAGTTGGAAAGCATTATTACAAGCTGTTGTTGCTTTCTCAATAATTAAGGCTGAATACATCGTTGTTATAGAGTCAGTGAAGGAATCTATATGGCTAAAGGGACTTGTAACTAAGTTTAGATTTGAACATAACAGAGTTGTTATCTACTGTGATAGCCAAAGTACTACCCAATTGTCAAAGCACTAAGCACTTCATGAGAGGACTAAACATATAGATATGAGACTACATTTTATTAGACATTTAATCTTTAGAGAAGAAATCATATTAGAGAAGGTGCATATAGCAGAAAATCTTACTGATATGCTTACAAAACCTGTTCCACAAACAAAATTCAGGCATTACCTGAGTTTGTTGAACATGATTATTACCTGAAAGTTCTGATTATTTCTGGAGCTGAAGATGTTTAGAAGGTTTGTGGATATGCAACTACAAGGAGAGGGTCATCTGGTAAAGTTGGAAATGTGGCAGGAAGATAGATTGATTGTAAATTGTGAATCAAGGTGGAGATTGTAAAACTGATTCAAAATTTACAATGCAACAATCAAATAGCTTAGTTAAATAGGATTATTGTAAATCCAATATTCAGATTACCAGGTTGGATTAATAAAACTGAGGTGGCAATGATTAATTAGAGAAAGCTTGTTTTCTGTTATTAATCTGTTATGGTGGGTTAGTTAACAGATATGAAAAGAAAAGGAGGAAGTCGTGAGAGCTAAGCAAGAGATGCTTAATTGATGCTTATAATAAACATTTGGATATTCTAGAGACTTAGTGCTTGACCTACGCTTGATACATGCTCGAGCAGCCTTGATAGATGAAGTTAAAAAGCCAATACTTAACTAGTGTTTGATAAGTACTCAAATGATCTCATGGCTTTTAATGCTCGACTATTGCTCAACTTAACGCTCGAGTAGCCACCTTCCAAAAACTTGGTGCCTAACCTCTACTTGACTAGCTCTCGAGCAGCCATCTTCCAAAAACCCAGTGCTCGACTATTGCTTGACATATACTTGTATGGCTAACTTACTTGTAAGCCTGATCGACCTTTGTTTAACCTCTACTTGAATGTCTTTACAAGTTAGGATCTATGATGGCTATTTTGTGTTTTTTATTGGTTCTTTAAGTAAAGATTCTTACTTTGAGTCTATGATAGCTATCCTAACCTATTTTGATTTTAAGAACCATAAATTTTCTTCTTTTTTTTTTTTTTTTAATTTTTGGTTGGTTTATCCTAGAATGCATAATCACTAAAGCTTTTTTTCTTTAAAAATCCAACTATAAGTTTTCTGAGTTCTATAAGGTATTAGCAGCTAAAGTTCTAACTTTAGAATGTGTCATTCATAATTTGATAGACATAGGAAGGAATATAATTCTAATTATTAAGATTACAAGAGTTGTTATAAGAAAAATCATGGATTATAAGTTTTCTATTACTAGTAAAATTTGAGGTGATTTTTGGATAGCCTATAGGGATTTTATCTTGTGAAGAGTTTTTCATAAGATTTCTATTTGTTAACAAAACATTGTGTTTAATTTCCATTAATTGTCATTTTAATTGTTGATTATATTTGTTATTGCATTTTGTTTGTGGTAGGCTTAAATTGATGAGTTAGAGATTCATTCACTTTTTAATTTATCTAGAACATAACAACTCTTAACATATTTTAAATTTGTTAGTTTTAATTTTTTATTTTCTTTTCATAAACATCTTTCATTCCCCCTCAGGTATTCTAAGCATAAACTTAGTCTTTGACCAGATTAAACCTAGGTAGAAAATAAGTCTTAAAGTTTGTTTGTCACATCTTACTTTGATGCAATAACTATCTATATTAGAAAACGAAAATGAAGGCTTTTTTTAAGTTAGTTGATGAATGTGTATGAATATCATGTGTAAAAGCTTAAAGTCCTCATGTGATCTTAATTGATGGTGTGTCTTTTGAGTATTAGTCAAGTTTGTAATGCTGATGTAAATGTCAAGTTTACTAAAGACATATATACTATTTATGATTCTAAAAAGGAGTAAGTAATGGAAGGTAAGAGGACATTTAGTAATTACTATGATATTCACCCAAATGTTACCTTTAATTATAATAGGATAAAAGTGAATTTAACTGAATTTTAGCATGAGAGACTAAGTCACATCAACATGAGGGTCTTTATGAAGTGCTTAGAAAGAATTTAGTTAAAGACCTACTAAAATTACTCAAACAAGAAATTACTTATGATTCATGTCAAATGGAGAAGTAAACTAAAATTAATCATAAAAAAAAATATATAAGATATTGACTAGTAGACCTTTAGAATTATTATGTATAGACTTAATAGGACTAACTAAGATTTAGAGTCTAAGTTAGTAAAAGATACACCATGGCTATTATTGATGACTTTTTTAGACTTTTTTGTGTAGAAATTTTGAGAAAAAAGTAAGATATTTTTGAACAAGCTAAAAACTTGTTTAATAAGTTTCAAAATGAGAAAAATTACAAAATGACTAAAATTAAAAATGAACATGGTAAAAAGATCAACAATTCTAATTTTGAGGAGCTTTATAATAAAAAATGTATAGTTCATGAGTTTTTTACACCCACTACTCTTTAGTAAAACAAGTTTGTTAAAAGAAAAAATAGTCATTTAGGAAATAGTAAAAGTCTTATACATCTTTTAGGAAAAGCTATAAACACTGTAAGTTACATTATCAATAAGATTGACTTTAAATCTGAAATTGATATGGCACTCTATAAATAGTGAAAAAATAAGAAATTTACTGTTAAATACCTTAGAGTATTTGTGTAATACTCCTAATTTTAAATAGTCGAATAACACTAAAGCATTCACAAAACAAATATAACTCTGAAAAATTTTATATAACTTAAAAAAAACTCATAAATAAATAAACTAATTAAATATTTCTAATTATGAATAACTATGAATCTCTAAAATAAATCCTAAAATTAAATAATAGAATGAAAGAAAATTTTCGAAAATTCTAACACCTAGAAAACCAAGTGTAATAGAAGTTTGGTCAAATCCATTCTCCAAATGCACTATTCTTCAATTATCTAGAATCACAATAAACAGTATAAGTTTTCAGCTTAGTAAGTACACTAGTTTTATATACATAAAACAAACACAATATATATACAATGCACGTGCATGCTATAATATGTAACAAAAAAAAAAATACTTATTTTCAAAAGCTTCATAATAATTAAACATTATAAAAGCCTCTTTCAAAATTTAATAAAACTTTTGTAACACTTAAATATTTCATAAACTTCTTTTAAATTTTACTAAAAATATCCTCATTCAAATCACTTTTTTATTATTTGAAACACAATACACATGTTCATACTTAAATCTCAATGCACCTAACATAAAAATAATCATAATAATATAATCGTGAACAATTACAATTACAATAACACATATACTTATAAACAATTATGTAAACATATAACAATATCAAAACAATACTTTCTTAACAATTTATAATTGAAAAATATTTTGAAAATATATTCAAATATATACATATACTTATTATAATTTTCTTTTAAAAAGTTTAGTATACTTACATCTTGTCAATCACAATAAAAGTTAATTTAAGCACTTTGACTTATAATAAAAAAAAATTAGTATTTATAAAGCCCCTATACACTTCCATAGAGCATATATAATCTTATTAGACCTCAAATATTTCATAAAACTAAGTCTTTTCATAGTTTAAACTTAATTACTTATCATGACAGTGTTATATTATATGCTGAAAAACCTCTAATCTTTGATTTTTAAAAAATACAATACATTCCTAAATATCATAAAATTTTATAAAGATAATAAAGACATATATATAGCAATTGACTAAAAGTTTTGAGTCTAAATTCATACTCTAACTATTTTAAATAAATTTTGATTAAAAAAATATCAAATTGTACTAAACAAAATTGGTAGTGAGTTATTTTTATTCAAACTTTTATAACAGATAAAAAAAACATATAATTTTGCTATCAAATTTTAATATGATAAATTAGATATAATTAGAATTCAATATATAAAATTTTATAATTTTTTAAAATATTTTATTTAACTAAAATAATTTTGTCATTCAATTACTATACAAAAATGAATAATTTTTCGTATCCTAGAATCATATTCAAAAAATCATTAAAAATTAGAAACATAATATTTTGTAATCAAACAAAATTTATAATAATTCTAAAGATGTTTAGTTTATTAACAATTTTGACAACATTTAAAACATATAATTTTATAAATTCACCAATTGAGTTATTATCATAATATCACTTCTGTAGAAATTTTATTTTTCTCCAACTATCTTTCCACAAACAAAAATTTTTTAATTTCTTAATTATGAAAATTTAAACCTTAATATTAGAATCTAATTATAAGTTTCAATTATCATAATTTATAAAATTTAAATAATAAAATTACTTATTAAAAATTAATATAAAATAAAAAAAAAACTTATTATTTATCCTTTATCATTTTTTTTTTAAATTATTTTTGTCTCTTACTCTTATCCTCTTTCTTTCTCTCAAATATATCAAAACGATAAACACAAATAAACTCTTTTATTTATGCTAGTATAAAATATTAATTTAGTTTTTAGTTTGACTTTTTTTGTATATTATCCTAAACTTATAATTTATTCCTAAAATATCTAATTATTTTTTATATAATACATATATCCTCAAAACATAATTTATTATCTATATATAAATATATAGCATATATTAAAAAAAAAAAAAAGAAGGTGTTATAGTTTAACAGTAAATGTTATATATTGAGAGAGAGAAAATTTTTAAAAAAATTTAATGGTAAAAGTAATTAAAAAATTTTTATAGGGTAGTCATTAAATAGTAGAGCATTTCATATTTTCAATAACAGAACTTGGTGTGTTATGAAAACTATTAATATAGTAATAAATGATAGTCCTAGTGAACTAATGAGTATTGATGTAGTTGATACTAGGGATGCAACATCTAAGGATAACTATGATGAAAATCATGAGATTCCTCATCGAGATCATATGGATTCCTTAAAGTAACCCTCTGTAAGACTCAAATTAAATCACCTAAAAGAGCATATGATTGGTGATTTAAATGAAAGAATTAGGCTTATGAGTAGAGTGTTGAGTAATTTGTCATTTGCTTACTATGCATCATAAATAAGACTTAAAATAATTAATGAGGCTTTAAAGGATAAATTTTTAAGTGAATGCCATGCATAAAGAATAAAATCAGTTTGTTATGAATGATGTGTGATATTTAGTACCTAAAATTAATCATATTAATGTCATAGGTACTAAATAGATCTTTAAAAATAAAACTATTAAAAATGGTGTGATGGTGAAAATAAAGTTAGATTAATTGTATAGGGATACGCCTAAGTAGAAATGGCAGATTTTGATGAAATTTTTACACCTTTTGCTAAACTTAAATCCATTAGAATCTTATTAATTATAGTTTGTAGCATGAACTTTAAATTATATCAAATGGATGTTAAGAGTGTCTTTCTTATGGTATTATTCAAAAAATTGCCTATATAGAATAACCTAAGGTACCTTGATCATGTGTATAAGTATAAAAAAGCATTGTATGTTCTAAAGTAAGCACCTAAGGCACTGTATGAAAGATTAACCATATATCTTATAAATAATGGATTCACACATGGGGGGATAAACCAAATTTTATTTATTAGGTGGATAAGCAATCACATAACTATTGCACAGATTTATGTTGATGATATTGTATTCAATTCACCTATTGAGTCAATGGCCCTTAATTTTGTTGAATTGATGAAATACGAGTTTGAAATGAGTATAGTAAGTTCATCAACATTTTTTTTTAGGTTTTCAAGTTAAGAAATTCAAACATAGGATATTTATATCTCAATCTTAATATGCCAAAGAAGTTGTAAAATATTTTCGACTCAATAATAAAAAAACACACTGGAATTGTCATAAGCACTAACTTAAAGTTGAATAGTGATCCATCTATAAGAAAATAGATCAAACACTCTATAAGAGTATAATAAGGAGTCTTATGTATTTAACTGCTAATAGGCATGACATAACTTTTAGTGTAAATGTTTGTGCTAGCTTCTAAGTATGTTTAAAAAAGTCTCATTTAAATGCTGTCAAATATATCATATGATATATTAATAGAGTTATTGATTATGGCATTTTGTATAATAGAGATTCCTTTACTAATCTTGTTAGGTATTTTAATGTAGATTAAGTTGGTAATGTTCATGATAGAAAATGTGGCTTTAGTTTTTTTTTTTTTTTTTTTTCATAATGAATGTAGTCTCGTGGATGAGTAAGAAACAAAATTATATCACATTGTTTGTAACAAAAGCATAATACATTGCCGTTGGGAGTTGTTGAACTTCTTTGCTTTTGATGAAGTAAATGTTGAGTGATTATAGTATTTTTTAAGATGCCATGGTTATTTACTATGATAACCATTCCATTAAGCACTATTACATTAGAGAATTTGTTGAAACTAAAATAATATCTTTAGAACATATACCAATTGACAATCAACTAGTAAATCTTTTTACCAGACCATTAGATGGACTTTGGTTTGAGTTGCATAGTAATATTATTGGTGTATGTGTTCTCACTTAATTCCTAGAATTTTTATGTTATTTCATATGTGTGTGTTTGCATTTATTTACATATGCATGTGATTTGTTTTAATTTGTTTTTGAGATATTCATACTAATCATTTGAGCTAAGTACTCATTGAAAATAGATCTTCTTTATTAGCATATTCAATGTAGCTTACTAATCATTTGAGTTAAGTACTTATTGAAAATAGATCTTCTCTATTAGCGTATTCAATGTAGCTTACTAAAGTTTGTTTCTTTTTTCATATGTTTGTATATTTGATAATTACTAATGTAATATAGACTAAGTGTGAATTAACTAAAAAAGGGACTGTATAGTTTAGTCATATTTATGATGTATAAAGAACAATTATGAGATAATTTATTAAGTTTGACTAGTAAATTAACCTTTGACTAGTGTACTCTTTTTTTAAGTGTCTAAACTACCTTTGAAAAATATGAGTTCCAATGAACTATATCATGCAAGTGTGTTAAAAATAAAAATAAGACTAAAAATGTTGATGAAATGCAAGATGTAATAAAAAAAATAAAATTAAATAAGAAAAAGAAGCGAGAGGTGTGAAAGTTGTTTAAATAAAGAAATAATAAGTAACAGTTTAGGTCTCAATGATATTAAGTTTGACTTTTACCAATAATATCCAATGCATTACTCTTGTGATTTTGTTTATTAAATTTCTTTTAGTTTTTAATTTTTAAATCTCCAAACTTTGAATTACTCTATTAAGGCATAGATTTATATGTTCGTGTGCGCTTGTGCTTAGATTGATGCCTAGGAATGCATGAGGTAATGGATTAATTTTAATTTTTAATTTTTTACATAAATACCTTTCACCTTCTTTTAGAAATTTAAAGTTTTAAAAATAAGTAATTTCAATATATTTTGTTGATCTATTAATGGAGTGCAATCTTTACGATCATAACCCATTCTGTTGTCTTTTGAGTTGATTTATGAATTTTATATTTTTATTCACGTAGTGGTCATTCCAGCAATAAGTTCATGCATTCTGTTTGTCTTCTTCTCCTTTGTCTTTTTTATTCAAATAATGGACATTGGTTGTGTTTGTATTTATTCTTTCTTCCCAAGCCCACTTGTCTCAATAATTCTTTCGGTTTTATGGGCAAACTTGTAATTTGATAATGATTGTTTTTAATATTACTTATATTACTTATATTTCACGCTATAAAAAAACTCTCACAGTTCTTACTTGTTTTTACCCCATAGATGGATGCATTCATTATTAATATCACTAGAAAATTTGTTGTTTTAAAATTCTTTATTGGGATTGTGCTCTTATAGATTTTTTTTTTTATTAAAATTCTTTATGGGGATTGTAACCTTATATATATATTTTTTATCTAATGATAAATTTTACATAATATTAATTAATTATTAATTTTTTAATAAATTATTTTTAAATTATATAATTATCAACAATCAATAAATATTAAAGGTGAAAATTTTGATTTTTATGTACTTGTATAATATAAATATATATATATATGTTTTAAAAAACGAAGTCAATTCTATAGAACAAAATTTCTTAATTTTCTTGCTATATCAGCCCCAACCAAATATTCTAACCATAACACTGTAAGGTAAACTTATAAAGAGTATTGTTTGTTGGGCCTCATTTATAAATTTATGTACTAACTTATTCACACTAATGTAATAATATTATATTATTATCAATTATTTTATAATTTTATAAAAATATAAAAATTAAATTATATAAAATATGTATTTGTAATATAATATTATTATATTAATTAATGTAAATAAAATTTATATTGTTAATATTGTTGACAACAATTTAATAGTACCGATCGTAAAGCTAAATTTGGTCTAGGCCACTTGAAGGGTTATCATATATATATATATATATATATATATATATGAGTGTGTGTGTGTATGTATATGTATGCGTAAAAGAGTCAAAGAGTGTCATTAGTTCTCATTAGACTCTCAACAGTTATTAAGTGCAGCACCAGCACCAGCACCCCTAGGTTTTGCACTTGATGCTCATCTCTCCTTTTACTGTTATGTAATATTTGCTGGGATTTACTGTTCCCCCCCATTATTAATTGCTTCTAGAAATCAACTCCATGACTTTAGAGAAAATTCTACTTCCTTCACAAATTGTGGCAAAACAAAGTGATCGTGGCCACCTTGAAAAGCATACGATTCTGCTCCACGATTTTTCTTTCAAATATTTTGTTGATCATTCGTTTGATTAATTTGGTAAAGGAGAATATGCATAAGTTGATTTTGACCACATTATTGTTATTTGAATGTTGTAAGATTGATTATTTAATTTAATTTTAAAATATAACAATTAAAATATTTTCATTATATTTATTTCTGTAATAATTATTGTTATATTATTCGTCTATACATTTATATTTCACGACTTTTTAATTCTCATAAATTTCTTTTTTAAAAAGTTTTGGGGCTACTTAAGAATGAGTTATATACTAGTTTGATTCAACTTCTACTTTTTTGGGACCTAGCCATACGATGTATTCCACAACATGCAAAAACCTTGGTGTTAAAAGCGAATATTCGTTATCACATATACATTATTGGAAGCAGGACGTACGTATGCTATACACAATACAGCCCATGCATTTTGTGTCTGCCTTGCCTGTGCAATATAGTTAAGATATTTATCACTAAAGATAAATACATTGTTTGTTAATACATACATACATGCATACATATATAAAGAAAATAAAAGTATTAATTAACTAATGAATTATTCATCTATACAAACATCCTCTGTATGCAGGTGTCCAGTAGTCTGATCCAGTGTTCTCATGATAAACTTTAGGAGTACATGAAATGGGAACTAAACAAAGTCCTCTGCTCTTTAGATCTACTTTTGTATCTCCCTTGTCTTTCCTCTCCACTCCTCCCCATGGATCCTGAATTGACCATCCTCTCACAATATTATTCAAATGTATATAATATATCTAATCTCTGAAAGTTTTTTTCTTTTTAGGAGAATCTGTGTAGCAAGATTACCTTGTGAGAATTACATTTCATATAGGGATTACTCAACAGCTGCAAAAACGATAAAAGTGGTGCTTGTTAAAAGTCAAGTATGAACGGGGATATAAATTCATTTATATTTAGCCTTAACAAAGCAGATTTGATTGACCACATGTATATTATATATATTACCTGCACTTGCTCTTGTAGAAACTTTATGTATCCAATCGCTTCGTATAGCACAGAAGCTGTGTCAGTCTGAAATCAACCCCCCGAGAAAAAAAAAAACATTTAGATAAAAATGAGTTCAATAATGACAAAATGGGTTTGCGTTTGGTCTTTGAATTAACCTTTCCAAACGGCGAAACAATTTGCTGAAGAGCAGTAATCCTGTCCGCAAGCTTGACTTTTGGTGCCTGCATATCCATCTATTAAATTAATAATGGAAGTTCTCTCCAAAAAAACAGAAGAGAAGCTTAACCCGTAAAAAAAATTGGGGTTAAAATTGTGAAATAATAGAGTTTGATTCATCATGTACCTTTACAGATGAAGCTGTTGAACTCTCAGTCTTGGGTTTTTTAACCCCTGCCTCCGAATTTTCTTCAGGCCTTTTCTTCTTTCCTTCATTTGAATTTCCACGCTCCTTTCCACCTGTTCTTGTCTGCATATTTGTTAAATTTAGTGTTAGTCTGCTCAGCTGAATCTTATGTGATTGATCTAGAAGAAATTTTAAATGTTTTTACGTAAAAGAAACATGAACATTGAACCTAATTAGCCACTGGCCTGCGCAGCTCATGCAAAGTGCAAACACAACAAGAAAAAGAATTAGCAATAACGTACTAGTGGCGAAGTTCTGAACCCCGCTTGCTTCTTACAGTCAGATAAATTCGATGATTTATAATAGGGCTTTGGAACATGGATATCAATCAATGGCTTGGTAAATTGACTGCCAAGAGGAATGCTGTCTGTAAAATTTCTAGCACTTGAGCATTGATATTGAGACGACATTCCATAGTATAATTTGCTGTCAGCTTCCACCATGGAAGAAGTATTAGCACTGTTGAAACCAACATGATATCCAAGGCCACTACTATTAAATGGCTTTCGGAAATACGATATTGGTGAACCAAAGTCTCGGTGTTCATTTTCCATCTTCAAATCATGACCACAATACGATAAAAGACCTGAATTTCTAATATTTGCCACACTTGAATCGGAATCAGAGAAATCACTTTGCTTGATATGAGAAAAAGTACTGGCCTGTGAATTGTACTGATCCATTGAAGAACCCAAAGATATATCACATATTTCTGGATTGAATTGGCGACTGATTTCAGGATCCGGTGGGGCAATAGACCAATGGCTGACCAAATTTGACAGCTTGTTTAACCTTTCACTTTCGTTCAAGCTTTCACTAATTCCATTCAAGTGTTTTTCAAAATTGTCAAAGGATGATGAATTTGTGAATTCCCAATTGCTGTCCATTTTCTTCAAGTAGTCAAACGGTGCTGGATCGAATATTCCAGTTGAAATAGTCTTGCACGACAGCTGATCGAGTATGTTTTCTCCAACATCTTGACTGCTGTGTAAATCTCCATTGCTTCTATCACTTCTGCATAAGGAATTGGAAAACCTTATGTTCTTAAACAAGAAATATCAAAAAATTAACTTTCTTATATATTTAAATCCCAAATTGAGCATTGATCATTTCTTTTAAAGAATTAAAGATGAACTACTTAAATAATTTGCAGAACAAATGTATGATGTATGATTCATTGATGAAGTACAATCTCCTAATAGTTACAATCATGTATAAATTGACCTTATTATCATAATTAATTATTTAAATATGTATGCACCCATGTTTTATAACAATTTTACCACGATTAATCGAGTAACAGAAATTACTAGAAGGTATGCTACGTAGAAATTGAGTATTGAAACTCTCTTATTGTTTCCAAAAAACAAAAGATTAAAATTGAACAAAAGAAAGCTAACTGCCAGCCTCTCTATTGCACACCTACCCATTATAACATTAATTATTTTCTACTTTTTCTTTTCAGCAAAAGAAATATTTTTCTCTCCACTCAACATGAATAAAACATACATACATACACATAAGGAACCCAACAAATAGTGATATCTTGGTCATATTATTAAATACTTGCAAGATTAATATAAACTTACAATAAGACATGTTTCAAAAGCTGATGATTATCGGGAGCATGTTCGCCCATCAATTCACTAGAAGAAGTTGCCGTTTCGACAAAACGATGAGCAGACTCAACTGTAAGACCTGACTGATTGGAGGCATAAGTAAATGAAGTAGAAATGGAAACTTCCTCCTCACAAGAAGAGTTAGAATTAGGGTTTTGTTGGTTATTCCAAGGACTGCTGGAATTAGTCCAAGAAGAAAGAGAGCTAGCATGGTTATGAAGTTCCCACCAATTTGATGGTGTAGAAGGTGAAGTTGCAACTGAGCCTTCTGTGCTTTCTTTAGCCATATTATCGCTTAGCAGTTTGATCAATTGTTTTTGCTGTTTTTTTGTTTTCTTTGGCTTGTGGTTCAGAGTGGGAATTTAAGGAGGATTTGTGTTATGAAGTAGTATTGGTAGTGACGTACGAGCAGCTTAGCCTTGTATCAATTCTATGTGGGGGGACAATATAATATGCAAGCCTAAAATTTTCCACTTTAGTTCGTGGGAAATTATTATATATGAGACTGGCCCCAGGATTAGTTTGGCTTATTTAGGTGGATAGTCGTGAAGGTGTTGGTGGACACATTTGTTTAGGGTTTATATTATTGTTGAACACTGTACGTCTATCTCTATCTCTATCTATATTTCTTGCTTAATAATACAACTTCTTTTTTAATATATATATATATATATATATATAAGGTTACAGTTATATGCACTGTATCAGTTAATTAACCATGTTACAAATTATCATTCTTAGCAACGACAAACAATATTAGGGACACCGGACACATATATATTATCATTTTAGGATTAAATTTAAATGGTAATGTCCTTCCCACACAATCTCCAACCACTGGAGTACTATTTACAATTTGGGCCATCTATTTCTTCCTCTGTCTCTCTGGATGTCTTCCATGATTGGATTAAGTTTCATAATTTCTTATGTAAGTACGCCAATGCATGGAACTACAAGATTGTGTCCACAATATTCCCAAATATTAATGGTTTGAGTTATGGAAAGGAGAATTACCATTACTCTATAATTCTTTAGCTAATTATTTATTTTTCTTCTATTATTTTTTTACAAACACTTTTATTTTAAAACTTTACACAGTTTCATATTTTTAACTTTATTTTTTTAAAATAATTTATGTAATTTTTTTCTTCTTATTTCTTAAAAATTTAAAACAGGAATGAAGTTAGGACGGCTTGAAATCATGGATGTGTGAAGGAATGACAATTTTAGCTGCAAACTCGCATAGCTGCAAATATTCAATTCCAATGAGATAAATTGGTATATTTTTTAGCGGGTTTGAAAAGAGTTTCAAAAAATAAACCCTAATAAGGAGTTTAATATAGCTATAGGTATGAACATGGATAAATTTTTTCTATTACAGATGGTTACAAATATTTAACTTTTGTAAATATATAATTTTTTTAACAAAATCACTAAATCACACTGAATATGTCTCTTGCACATAAATATGTGAGAATATTTTTTAATTTTATTATTTTTGTAAACAAATTTTTTTTAACTTAAAATTTATTTTTATAGCAAAAAGAAAACTTCCTTCTGTTCTATAACATTACATTCCTTACCATGCATTTGATACTATTTTCTAAATGATACTTTTGAATTTCTTTTAGAAAAATAAAATAATATTATTTTTTTGAATTTAAATGTGTATAGTAAATGATTTTGAAAGGAAGAACAATACAAGTATAATTAAAAATATTTAAAAAAATTATTAATTAAAAATTTAAAAGTATTCACATAAATTTAGTAAATATTAAATATATATCAAATTTGTTACGAATTTAGTATAAGATTAATATTAAATTTTTGTAATAAATACAAATATGATTTAAAAATATCTGTGCTAAACCCAATGATTTGCAATCCCTAAAGAGGGCTTGGGCTATTTTTAATTTTTATGTCTATGGTTTATGTCCTCCCAACTTCAATCTTTTGGGAATTATAAAGTGATGTTAAGAGATTTTGGTGCATTGGAAAAATGAAAATAGAAGGACATTAAATAATGGTCAGCACTCATAGTAGTAGCCGAATGGTGCGGACTGCTGCAAGACTAAATTGTCGTGTCAGTGATATTGATAGGATCGAATTTCCTTATTTATTATTTATCCGAAGATCTTGGTTTGATTTTCAAATGAAGCCACTAAAATAATTTTATTACTCATTAAATACCAGAATTCTCAGAAAAAGTTTCTAATAGATTATACTATTACTAATTTCTATTTTTGAATCTTGTATATTGGCTGTTATAATTATTTTAATAAATTATTAATACATTTATTTAATTCTCAAAATAAGAGCCGGACGATATATATATATATATATGTATATAAAATAATTGACCGATGATTAATTTTGTTTAATTTTTTTTATGTCACAAAATTAGATAATTATTGTTAGCTAAAAATTAAATTTATTAACTAATTTTATATAAAAAAAATTATATAAATATAAATACTCAAAAAGGATTGAACCCATCTTTAATCATCATATTTTTTTTTTAAAGCGCTCGCGGCAGATTAGACATCCTCACTTTCATGTTTTAACATTGCCAATGCATATTTTTAAAAACAATAAAAATTTGAAATAAATAAATAAATATAGAACTCAAATACAGTAATTATATAAAATTAATACGTGTCAGTGTTTCAGAAAGAATTTATAACTTGCCCTGTGAAATTTATTTTTTCATAATTTCAATTATACACTCAAGATAATGTATTTTTAATTTAAAATTAAGTTTTCAAATTTAATTTGTAGCCAACCATGATTGTTTACACAATATCAACTTTATATGTGAATTTTTTTTCTACCGTGAATATTAGCGAAAATCAAATTTGAAAGTCGCTCTAAGAAATAATGCCCCTAAAATATATTTCACTATCCATAAGTGACTGTCTTTGATAATAATGTTCTAAAAATGTACAAAAAATTAATTAAATATAATTAAAAAATAAATATTTCTGTCATTCTTCATGAATATTAGTTTTGAAATCTCTCTAAATATTTATGAAAATGCTATTGAAATTTGGAAAATAATTTCTCTTTTGTTTATTGTTAATTTTTATGTCTATTATTGCATATAAATACTATTAGGTACTAGTTCACCCTTATTTTTTATGTTATTGGCAATTTTTCAGTTAAAAAAGAAAAGAAAAATTTGCCCCTTTTTTATGAACTTTTAAGGATGTAGATAACTGTCTATAAATTTCCAGTATGCATATGAAAACAAAGAACATTTTATATAACATTATAATATTAATTTGGTAATTAGGATCATGATGTGGTTACCCTGTATTTGATTATGAGATAAAAAATAGTTGGGTGTTAAAATTTTATTTGGATTGAATAAGATATAATAGATTTTATTTAAATAATGATGTAAATAAAATAATTAGATATAGATATTTAATAAAAATTTTGAAAATTTTAGATACAGTCAGAAACTAAAAAAGAAAATATTACTTTCTTTTTGAACTAAAAGTGTCTCAAAAGTTCATTAAATGAAAAAAAAAAAACAAAATTAATTATTTAAAATAGTTAAATTAAGTTAATTAAGTATTAAAAAAGGCAAAAATAAGCAAACAAATGTCCCTAGGATTTATTTAGTTTTCGTGTGATGCGATCTTAATCCTTTTTCAATTTCTAAGTTTTAGCATTGCTAGAGGCTATTAAATCATTGCTCGCATCAAGTTGTAGATTGGTACTTCATTTCTTCAGAAACAATAAAATGAGGGAAACTATAACCATTTGTTTTATGAAGGTGAAGATTGCTAATGGACGAGGCTACAACAATCTACAGGAGAATTTTTGTAACTTCTGAGGGGTTTTTGTTCTCGTTCTCTTACTATATATCAATGAACACTTAATGAGAGAAAAGCATAAATATGTATACATAGTATGCCAAAGAAAAAACAAACATGAGAAAATTTTGCAACAAAAGAGTACACGGGATTAAGAGATTAAGACTAAGCTGTGAGAAAACTAGAAATCAAAGATAACATTGTATCATTACTATTTTAAGTGGTATCTTTTTTGGTGTAAACAGTAACTTCGTGAAGTTCACCAATTTATAAATGACAAAAAATTACCCATTGCAGTGTAACATTAGGATATAATAACAAAAATATTGTAAAACATAGTAATAATGGAATAGCATAGATATATATAAAGGTAGTGTTCGAGACAAATAACGTAAATAGCTAGTTGAAACTCCAAAATCTAGTTCATTTTCAATATAACATTAGATTTTATAGGGCCAAACTTTTAAAATAAGTCTAAGGTCCTCAAATCCTCAATGAAACACATATTGTTCCCTCTCTCTCTCTCTCTCTATATATATAGAATATGGACTGAGAAAGGAGAAGAAGGAAAATTGGTGATAACACCACTCTGAAAACATTAGAATAGTCACCAAAGTTGTCCTCTCAAGCAATTACCTTCCAAACTGTTACTAGAGCTGTAAACAATTTTTTTTTTTTTTTTCTAGCGAACTAACAATATGCCAATAGAATAAAGAGCGAAAGAAAATTGGTGATAAAACCTTTGTAACAAATTAATCCCATGTTGAATTCAGTATCATAAATGTCACTCCCGTAATCACAAGAAGTTTTCTGTTGTGAACTTGTGGATGATTAATGTTATTGTTGTTTCTTGTTCTTCGTATTGCATATTTATATATTCTCTCTCTGGGTCATCAAATAAGATTTTAGAAAGCATCTGGTTGAGTTTGATTAATTGCATTTTAGATATTTAATTGAATTCTTAAGTGACAACAGATAAAATTATCTCACACAAATTTAATTTATTTTGACATAAATTTTATACAGATTATGACAATTATTATTTTAAATACACTTATTATTTAAATGTATAAGTAACAAGATCGGGCACCTTCAACACAATTCCTAACATGAATGATTGTGTCTGAAATAGCCATCGCCAATTAGAAGAAGCAACTTGCTTGCTCTTTCTAGTTTACAGTATTTGACCAAGCAAGCTATTCCACGAAATTTTCCAAGAATTTCTCCAGTAAGACGACATTCAAATTGAAGCCATGTAATTTTTATTAAAAAAAATGTAGTAAACACAAAAGGAGGTTTGCTTTGTCCACGAGTCTTGTAATGTGCCTGCCTCTCCTGTCTATTTACTCTCGTAAATTAAAGCAACGGCGTGGCCAACCAAACCTAAACACATACTTAGCCTTCAAGAAAGTGCTTAGCCAAATAGCACACATTTTATACTAGTTGTTGTGGCAATCGGCCTTGACCTTTTACAGTTTATTTTTATAAATATAAAATTTTTATTAGTTAAAGGCAAATTACATCTAAACATTTAGCCAAACATTGGAGGGCTTTGCTCCATCCAATAAAATTATGCCCAGTACTCAAATTATTAGAAAATTTAAGACGTCAACTTCGAAACATTTCTAAGATATAAAAGTATATGTGCGTGTGTGTGTATATATATATAAAGAAACCCAAATGAAGTTAGGTGAATTAGGGACACATGCGTGAGCTATAAGATAAGAAGTCCGTTCCATTAAGTTAGTGTTAGTGGCGGCCATTGTCCTATACATAGCAGTAGCATTGCTTTTTAACTTTCCGTCGAGAAAGCACCCTAATGACAATTGTTTCTCGACCAAGTGTCGAAAGGAGGGCACGAGTCTCTTACCTTTATTATTTTTTTGAAGAAAAAATTATTTATATGGATGAAACGAGACAGGTTAGGATCGTGCAAATGCACGCGACCTTTTTAACAAATATATTCTATTTATAATCAAATAAAAGAGAAGAATGATAAAAAGTTAATAATCTATCAATTAATTAGTGAGTGAGTGGTGTTGGTTAGTTTACACATAACTTAGCAACCTTTTTAATTAAAGACAAAATAATTCATGTTGACCTATCTTTAATTTGGTTAAGGAGTAATCAAGCACGTCTTTCTTAACTCATTTTAATTACTTACTCAATTAATTAATTAATTAATTGGGTGTGTGTGGGATTTTTCGACACTTTTCTTCCAAGTCCAACTCCACTACAAAATTGTGGTCCCTTTGATACCAACCTGCAAGTATATTCTCTATTATTTCCTTCTTAAATATTTTACTTAATTTTAAATATATATATATATAGATAATTAAGGTCTTATTTTTCTTAAATTTTAGGTACAAGCAAAATATTGTGTTTATTAAAATGCAGGTTTCAACTAAAAATTAATATTTATTAAACACTTTATAATTATTATAAATTTAAAACTAAATGAAAATATAATAATCAATAATTACATCAACTTTTAACAAAAATATACCAATTTATAATGATTTAAAAATATGTCTATATTGAATTTATGTCCTAGCATTACAAGTAGAAGTTACATATTAGCTAGGGTTACAACCTACAGGAAAAGAAGATACGAAATACTCACTTCTTTTAAATAATATAATTTTTAAAACATTTCATTTTAATTAAGTACATACCAATTGCAATAGCTTGGTGCTGAGTCACAAATCAAATAATTTAAGTGCAAATGCTGAGTTTATGCGCTGAGTTCAAACACATCGCCCAAAAGATTCATGCACTTGCGAGGAGGTGAGGGGCAGCTTACCCAACTTTCTAAAGAACTTGACAAGTCATTTATTTATTTTATATTTAAGTTTATATATATGTTTTAATATTATTACATTAAAATTAAACAAATTATAAAATAAAAGGTGTGACTTATTTTTAACCTTAATATATATATATATATATATTTGTGCTTTTTGTTATATAAATTTTTTGTTTATTTGTCAGATCAACAGGCTTTAAAGTCAATTTATATTTCAATTTTTTTTAGGAGGAAAAGTACATGCACCATGTATAACTTATGGTTGTGGTTAAAAGAAAAAGTTAAGAATTGATTTGGACATTGACAAGCGCACCAAGGAATGAATGAATGTCATCGAACATATGGTTTAAGAAATCTATAACACCAAAGTCTTCTTTCATATATCTTGAAATTCAACTATTTTGTGCTCAATTGTATATTCAGAGAGATAATAAATGTAGAAACAAATTAATTTTATATTAAAAATATTGATAAATGACCAAATTTTATGTTTATTATGCTTTAATAAAACTAGTAGTATAGTCACTATAAACTTTAATGTAATTAATAATTACGTAATAGTATTGTATACCATGCATAGTTAAAATTTGTTTAATTATTAAAGTTAGTACTATATAATTTGTTGGAAGTTTTACAATACTACTTTCGCTCTATTATTTTTTTATAAACTTTTAAGTGCAATGTTGAATGCCATAAAAAATAAGTTATATTCTTCTAATATAATTTTTGTTATTATTAAAAGTATATATTTATAAAGTAAAAAGAGATAATCATTTAAAATCTTTAAAATTAAATTTTTTTTATTAATTTAATCAATAATGTATAAAATATAATGTAAGAATAAGAGTAAAAATATAAATTAACATCCAACAACCAATACCGCTCCTTTACACGTGTAATTACAATAGTAAGAACAAAAATCGGACGCATCAAGCCCAGAAAGGGTATTGGGAGTTAGAAGCCAAGATCTGTAAGTGTTTATCGAAGTGTTTGGAGAAAAAGTAGAATTGATTTTGAATTGCAATGAGCAAAAATAGTGCTTTTTAACACGACGTTCGAAACAGAATAAACATTTTAATACTCAAAATACTATTAAAGAATTTTTCAATCAGGTTTCAGGTGTCAGCTCTTAAGTCCGAAACCATTCGAGCAAGATTAAGTCTCGGATCTTGGTGTCAAGTTTCAGGATCTTACTTTTGGGTGTTGGTTTCAAGTCTCAATATTAGGTTTTCAGTCTGGGATTAGATGTCAGGTCTTGATGGCGAGTCTCGTGTCTTGGTGCTGAGTCTCCTTCACAAGTCTACATCAACTTATCACTGTAACATACATTGAACTAATTAATATTATTTAAAATCTGTTATAAGTTTTCATACATTGAAAATGAAATTAAGGTCATTAAAGTCATTTCTCTACTCAACATCAATCAAATAAAAAAATTAACCACGAAAGCTGAAAGAAATAATTATTGAGAATGGGAATTATTTTAGAAAGGGAGATTTAAATGGACCAAACATTGGAGTTCCAATCTCATATTCCATCTTCAAATATATTTTAGAATTTTTCCGATCTGCCTTCTGGGTTTTGCCTTTCTTTTGCGCTGAGTTTCTTATTGCAGCAGTTAATATCATATTATCTCGAGGCTCAGACACAACACTATCTATTGATCAAACCAACAAAACCTTCAAGAAGACACAAATTTAAAGAAAAAAAAACCATGGTCGAATTTATGAAAAATTAATCAATGTAAGTGAGTCCAATTCAATCAGTGAGTCAAAAATTTTATAAATCTTAGTTTAGGTCCAATTATATACAAAAAGATACTGTAATATTATTTAAGCTGAAAGAAAATCCTTTATGCATGAATATAAATACAAATTCTTACCCACGCACACATAAACACAAAAGCATTAATAGAAAAAAAAGAATTATATTATTCCCATAAATGAGCTACAATGAAGAAAGTGGAATACACCAAGAAGAAAGCCCGTCAATTCTGGTGGAAATTATGCTTGTGACTTCCTCGGGGACTCACTTTCATTTGGAATTATACATAGCATCAGTGCTTGAAAGCCTATTCCATCGAAATAGTCTATATGGGCCACACTACGAAGCCCCTCAAGCTTGCCTACAATACATATAAATGTGAAGTTTTGTGCTGTTATAAGAAAATACAGTTGCGTCTCAAATATTAACTATAGCTTTTGGCTTAATGGTAGGACTTGATCCTAGCAAATGGCCATACGTGACATTAGTGCTTGAAAGCCCATTCCAATAGTGGTCACATTGCAAAGCCCCTTAAAAAAATATAATTGTTCCTCAACTATTAGCTATAGGTTTTGTCTCAATGGTATGGTTTGGTCGTAACAAGTGGTATTGAGGCAAGGTTGTGGGTTTGAGATCTTTAAGTGTCGCCTTCAATAGTATGGTTTGATCCTAACAAGTGGTATTAGAGTAAGGTTGCAGGTTCAAGGCCCTCAGGTGTTGTTAGAGAGGGAGATTGCTAAAAATTATGACAATAACTTCACTTACGGAGTTATTATCACATAAGGCTTATAGAGTTTACATATGACATCAGTGCTTAATAGTCCATCTCATTGATGTGGTCTATATATGTAACACCCCCTTCCTTTCATTTCTATTCATGTGGCATATAGTACATTGAAATTATCGAAAAGACAAAAATCAACGCTTTCTCATAGTGAAGCGAAGTTTTTTATTTATTCAAAAAAAATTTATAAAAAGTAACCACATAAATAGTAACAACTAAAATAGTATTATTTTTTTTTTTCTAAAGAATTGTTATGCATTTTAATGAAATTAATACTTCAGAGTACACAGAAATAAAATTACATAACAATGGCCTAAACCTTAGATATACTATGCCTCGTCCGAAAATCTTTGTCTCAACTGCACTTTCCGAAACCGCTACCGCTATGCCGTATTCACCTGAAAATAATAATCCCACAAAGGGGTGAGCACACCACATGGCTCAGTAAGATAATACAATACTTAAATAAAGGAAGGAGCATGTTACCTGAATCTCTACTTATTTTGGCCATTTCACACAATTCTACACACACCAGTAAATGCATATCCACATTTCAATGTACATGTTCCAACAAGCATATGCTCAATAATGTACACAAGATATTATATCATCTCCTCTAGAATTCTAAATATTATATCATCAATGAATTCTGTATAAATATCTCAATAAGAGTGATACTCCTCATGATATACCATATACAGATAATACAATCTCAATCAATATATTTTCCAAATGATTCACGTTATCATCTGTGTCTGTTTAAGTTCTATTTCTATTCTTATCAGTGAACACTTACATGATTATATAAAATCATTACATAGTTATTCGTATAAATAACGGCTAATGACGCGGCCCCATACAGAGGAACTGCTTAGAAGCCGGTATAACCACACAGTATCAATCACACACTCGGCCCGAGATAGCCAAAATATCATAGGCACACAATCAATACCCACATAGGATACAAATATTTCAAACACCTAAATATAGATACAACCGAGGGTATTAGTAAAATAATAACACTGTTTCTGTATGCCATTTCCACTCCCGGAAGATTGGTGATAGAAATTTTATTGCGTTTACAAATGATCGATTATACTAAGGAACATTATGGATCATGGTTGTTACTCTAAGTCACTGGGCCATTTGGAGGACAGCTGTGGATTCCACCTACCCCTCAGGGTACCACAGTCTTAACGTCACACTTCCATTAGAAACTATCTTACAAGCCCAACTGAGGGAGATGGAACATACATATCCGATCCACGTATCACAATTATCTCAATACTGGTTCATTACCAGTCTATGTTATCATATATTTATATTATCTCTTTATTTTCACTGAATCAAAACCACCGAACAGTTGTACCATAATCACAAATACACGTCTTTCCTTCTTTATCCCATACTAGGGATTCTTTCACTTACATTAAACATTGATTATACTATTCTAAGGACACATATCAATCTAATCTTAGTCGTTCACTAAGTATACCGATAATAACAATGTAAACTCATAACATAGTTCCTGCACCATCATATTCTTATCGTATTCTCAACTATAGGAATAAACGTGTATACTAATATGTCGAATAACCTGTAATACATCCAATGCGCCTTTTCTACAATATTCTCAAGTTTCTCACATGATCTTTAATCTTATTATGAATTCACACATATTCTTTTCATTTCACCAACATATCGGTGAGCTAAACAGGATTCTATATACTTGAAGTGAGGTAGCCTATTTATTGCCTCACCCATTATCTTATTTAAATACTAATTTCCCTTTTTTAAGCTGATGCTAGCTCTCTGTTTCTGCAAGCTTAAATTCTCTCTCAAAGAATTGACACTTGCCAAGGTGTGATTAGACTTCCGCCGTTTTCGCAATTCACAATCATAACAATAATCTGTTTGTGACTGTAACTAAAGGTAATCCTAGACCCTCGCTACATATGAAAACAAGAATACCAAGGGAGGTCATGCATAGCTGTATGAATAGTATTTCTTATAGAAATTCGATAAGAGCTTGCCTATACATATAAGCTGCCCTACTTGCACAAAAAAACCAGGACAGTCCCCATACCAAATAAAACACAACGTGTTACTGCCTCATTGCAGTTCACACTAACACAAGCAACTCTTAGCAGATAGAAGTATTCTATCATGCAGTTTGAATCTAATAGGTACACGAATTCATTTCCTTATAGATTTGTCATAATTAAGTAAATTATGAAACGTGGTCATGATATCCACCGTACACCTCAATATATGTATACAATGGTTATTCGCCCACACCGGGCTCCTCAGACCAACAGGATAATTAGTTCTACCATGGGTTGCACGTACCCAAGGACGCTATGGAAAACAGTCGCTTCCAACTATGGGTTCAACATACCCCGCGGGCACCATGGTTCTTATTATCATTTCTCAATTGTTATGGGTTCAACATACCCCGAAAGGCACCACAGTCTTACTATCAATACGGAGCTGTTGTGGGTTCAACATGCCTCAAAGGGCACCACAGTCTTATTATCAATCCGGAGCTGGTGGGTTCAAAATACCTCGAAGGGCACCACAGTCTTATTATCAATCCAGAGCTGCTGTGAGTTCAACATACCTCGAAGGGCACCATAGTCTTATTATAATGATACTGCTCCGTCCTAAGCGGCTTTACTAGGGTAACGAAAAAACTACCGATCCATAATTATCCCAATTATACCAGTTATCCACACAGATTTATTCATAGTCGACTCAGTCATAACAACATGACTATTTTGCCTACATTAATCAAGCAGCATTTTAGTAATTTCATGATAGGTAATATAATTACCTATGCAACACATTTATTAGTCCTTATATTCTAAAAGGACTTCATACGTAAGGATTTGTCGTAAGGCTAGTAGTACTTAGTTATAAAAACATATTCCACTCTGACATATAAATATCCCATATGACAACCAAGATAAAACATAGAAATATATTACAATTCGAACACATGGATACACTATACCACTATTAATACAAATTCGCAGAAACATATTTTAATCGGTTATCATTTATTGTGTTATTACACGCAATCTCAACATGTCATCACAAGTAAAAATATAATCATTACCTTACTACGGCACAGTAATTATAATATACTAACGTATGCACACATGTTAATTCGAATAGCATTACAAAACATCAAATGCAGCATCTACTCAATCATTCCATCATAAGGGCATAATTACGTATGTATATACAAGCGTTCCTACCATATAAATATATGTAAATACAAACATGGGACATACAATGCTGTATAGGTATTTTAGAATACCTAATATAGCACTGCAGGTCGACGGTAATGGTATTACGCTTATAACTATATATATATATATATATATATATAAAACACACGGATATTAACACTTCTAATTGCACAATCATGCCCATTCCCCGTCAATGAGACTTTTCTACAATTTAACCCATTACTACGATGTACATTCATGCAATTATAAATATTATAAATATAAAAAATCTATTTTTTCTCAATTTAAATATTATATTATCTTACCTCTAGGCACCTAGTGCCTATACGAATGATGAAAAGCTGTCCCGAAGAGGGTATACGCGTTCGAAATACTCCTCCGTACGCTACAGATTTTTCTTTGAAAAACGTAAAAGTTACTGCTCACTGATACTATTCACATACACTATTCAACCCACGAAATTTCGGTTTTCGTTTCACGAACGGAACACACCATCGCGATCCTTGCGATGTCAAGATGCTGTCCATGGTGTCCATATGCCACAAAACACAAATTAAAGCCTTCAAAATCACCAATCATCCTAAAATTCTAAATTTTAAGGTACCTGCTTTGGACCCTAAAATCATCATCGAAACCTATTCCAAATTGAGATCTAAACATACCGCGTTGAAGTACGAGTGTCGAAGAGTACACTGGTCGGTTTGGATTCCACCGGAGCTACACCAATCGCCGAAAATTGTGTCGAAAACACCCCTTCTCGATCAGCCTTCCCACGCTGGAATCCGGTGACCCAATGCCAGAACGGGGCACACCACCGTGAAGAGGGCGGTGAGACGGTGCCAGACGCACCGGAGGTGTTAGTCAACTCGCCATCCTCCGTCGTGAATCACCGGTCAAAGTTTACGTCGGCGGAGTTTCGGGCGGCGCGTGAGGGCGCTTGGCAGCGGCGATCGGGGCGGGGTTGGCGGCGTTGCACTTGCGACGGCCCGGCGGTCCTCCACTCGCCGGTGGTGAGGTGATCTGAGGTCCGGTGACGAAAATCACTGTTCACAAGAAAGAGAGTCGTGGGGAGGAGAGAGAGAAGAGAGAGAAAATGGAGGAAAAAAGTGAAATTTATTTTTCGGGTTTTTCGACCTCGTCCCGCTTATATAGTCGGGCATGCACGACGAAAATTACAGTTTTTCGCTTCCGTCGTCAAATTTCTGATACCGGTAATAAACTACTGTATTTTCTGCTCATACAGTACGCTGTCCCGAATACCGGTCAACTCTCTCTTTTATAAAAATTTTCAAAAATACTGTATTATAACTCCATGACAAGGTTTTAAGAGTATAAAAATTTCAAGATGTTACAATATAGGCTACATTATGAAGCCTCTCAAGCCATACATATAAATGAGAAGTTCTATACTACTATAAGAAAATATGGTTGTGTCTCAAGTATGGCCTATAGTTTTTGGCTTAATTGTGGGGCTTAATCTTAATAAGTGGTATTAGAGTGAGGTTATAGGTTCGAGTCCCTCAAGTGTCGCTAAAGGAAGATTGTTTGGAATTGTATTAATGATTCCTCTTAGGGATTCACTGTCAAGTAGGACATATGAGGACTACACATAATATTAATGCTTGACAACTAATTTATCGATGTAGTCTATGTAGGCCATACTATGAAACCATTCACTCTTACACATAACATCTATAAATGTGGGATTTTGTGTTCCTATAAGGAAAAATATTGCCTTTTAGCTATCAGCTATAACTTTTAGCTCAATAAAAGGATTGATCCTAATAAGTGATATTGGAGCAAGATCGCAAGTTTGAACCTCCCCTAGTGTTGTTAAGGGAAGATTGCTATGAATTATACAAATTATCTATTTTGGGGACTTATTGTAAGTGGGGTTTTTAAGGGCTACACGTGACATCAATGCTTGACAACCCATTCCATTTGTGTGGTCTATGTAAGCCACATTGCAAAGCCCCTCAATCTTGCCCACAACATATATAAATGTGGGGTTCTATGTTGCCATAAGAAAATACAATTGGTCTTCAATTATCAGTTATAGCTTTTGGCTCAAGAGTGAGGCTTAATCCTAACAATTGGTATTGAAACAAGATTGCAAGTTTGAGGTCCCTAAGTGTCATTAGGGGGAGATTGTTATGAATTATTCCAACGGCTTTCTTTAGGGACTCAATATCATATGGGGCTTATGAGAGTCACAAGTGACATTAGTGTTTGACAAACTATCCCGCTAATGTGTTCTATGTATGACACAAATCGAAGTCTTTTAAGCCTACTCATAGCATAAATAAATATGGGGTTCTATACTACCATAAGGAAATGCAGTTATACCTCAGCCAAAACTTTTGGCTCAATGTTAAGACTTGATCATAGCAAATGCACTCATTTTTTTTTTCTTTGTTGGAATAATATTTAAAACTATTTTTCATAATACATTCTTTAAATTTAGATTAATTAACCAATCAAAGTCCAAAATCCCTCAAGTTTGAAGAATGATCATAGATTCACCAAAATTAATATCTATGATTTGCCTAAAGTAAGATTCTTGTTCTTGAAAATAAAAGTTAGGGACATAACCATTAGCTATCTAATTATATGGTCAAATTCTAAAGAAAGAACATAGACCATTTTAATAGTATAAAATTTTCATTGCATAAAGTTAAGTTCTAGTATCTACACAATTATGGGAGATACATTATTGTATTACAATGTGTGTGGCATACCAATTGTTGTGAAAATCATGCAAGGACAAGTATATATTATTGTAGACAAGTAATAAAGCTATAAGTGAGTATCATTACCATAAAAATTAATTATTTATATTCTAAATATCAATTTATATTATGCTATTTTTATTTAAATGACTGGAATAAAGAAATGATTTACACTAAAAAATAATGAATGATTAAATTAAAACAAATAAGATAAATATAAAATTAATAATAATGAAAGCTCTAGTACCATATTTCACCTAAGCTAAGGTAAATTGATTATACATATTTTTATTATTTAAAGTTTAAACTATTTTGATATTCAAGAATCTTAAAAATTTTCATTAGCCTATTTTAAGGTTAAAATGAAAATATATTGAATCTATTAATTCACTATATTTCTATATAAACTAGAAAATTTAAAGATTTATTAAATTATAGATTTAATGCATTAATTAAACTAAAAACATGTAAATATATTCCTATCTCACATGGACTGAATGACAATCATAACAAGATCACAAACATAAATATCTTTATTTCGGTCATCAATATACTATCAAAATATTTAAATAATGGCCAATTAATTAAAAGCATTAAGAACGATGAACACTCAATTTATAATTAAAAACTTCAATAAATTGAAAAAAACAAAAGTCAAATCATCTTAACATATCCTTAGAATATAAAACTTAACTCATAATTTAAAAAACTAAAATTATCATTATTAAGTTCAACATTAATGGAGAGTGAAATAAGATAATGGAGAAAACTTCAATATCTCAATGTTACTAAATGGCTTTACCAAATTCAAGCTTCTTATTGATTCCCTCTTTTTTTGCTCTTCTTTATGCCTTGGTGAATCTTTTTTTTATTATTATTTTTTGTCTCTAATGTCTCTTATGGTGTCTTTCCAATCTTAATACGGTGTTCTTCCCTTTTAAAAGAAAGAAAAACAAGTATAATGTAGAATTTGTGATTCAAAATTTATTTGTTTCTATTATAAGGAAGCTCACGTAGCAAATTCCTATTGGTGCTGAGCTGAAAAGGTGGTTAAAGTTGGTGTTTAGTTTTAAATGTTTCTTGAAGAACTAGGAAAAAAACAAAACGTAAATAGAAGTGAGATGCTGATATTTAGTAAGGAAAGAACAAGGGATAGATGTAGAAAAGAGATGATAGAACAATAGGAAAAAGGAGAGTATTAAGAGAGCAATTTCTTTGGTTTTTAGTAAGGCTAAGAGAAAAAAAGAAATTGAAGGGGTTCTTTATTCTCTATACTTGTTCCAAGTTTCTTTTTTGAATAAAATTGTAATAGCCTTGTTCCTTGAAAACTTTATGTTTTTCTTTTGTTTCTTACTTGTGTTAGTTCTTATGTTGCTTTGGTTGCAATATGAAACTTGCCAATTTCTAGATTGAGTGTTAAATGTTTAGAAAGTGATTATGACACCAAGCACTTGTAAAATGATTGTCGTAGCTTAAGTTCGCAAAAATCTCTACATATAATACCCAAAAATAAATAACTTCAAGCATCGCGACCTTGTTTTCTAACACCATGGCACCAAGCCTTGACTAGCTTAAGGACATGACCTTAGGAGCTTGAAGATGTGATCTTGAAGCTACTGTTTACCTTCTTATAGTTTCTCGTTCTTGAAGTTGAAATTCATCTTTCTAATGTCCTTTTAACTCCATATCTTCAAACATATATTCTTTCAAAAATTGAAAATAAAACAAGCAATGCAATAACATATTCATATACACTCAAGAGTTTTACTAAATATCAAGTGAATTAATCCAAATTAAAGGTATAAAAAAGGTCGGATCAGCCTAGGTAGAATCAAAAGATAGAGGCTAATTACAACTTGAGCCAAACTATATGGGCCTTACTTTTTTTATTAATTGAATTTAATATTAAGGTTAAGTAGTTAAAATTTGTGGGCCAACCCGGCATGCCTCAATAAGACCTAGGCTTAAAAGTCATATTGGGTTTGCTTATTTTTTGATAGGCCTAGCTTGGCCTGATTTGCAAGATCGCGTGTGCCTCATTTTTGCAAACTAAGCCCTTTACCATCACTAATCCAAATTATGTGTATAAACTCTTTTATCAATAAAAACTTAATCTGAAGAAGTGTGAAGACGTCAACTAGGCTTTAGATGCTATACTTCTAAATGCCTAGGCATTTAATATTATTCATGTAATGTTACTGTAGCAAAGTTACAGTATTAATTTACTATAGCAGCAACATTATTCAAAATCATTGTAGTTAAGTCGTTGTACAAAGTGATTTTTATAATTTGTTTTCTCCATTTCAAGGCCTAAGCACAACTTGCTAAATGCCTAGGTGTTATACTCTCTATTTTTTGATGTTTTTCATTTTAATATGTATTTGGCTTAAAAATTCGTTAGTTATTCTTATAGATTAATGTTTCCCAAAACTTTTAGAGATAAGCAAAAACTTTATTAGAAAGTGATAAATTCTTTAAAATTAGCTTAATATTAAATTAATGATAATTGAAATACTTCTTACATGGCACCAAAATCTTCTTATGGAATTTATGCAAGCACAAGTACCAATTTATAGACAAGTAAAAAGTGATAATTAAATATTATTTTGATAGAGATGAATTATTTTTGTCTTAAATACCAATTTATATTATTTTAATTTTATTTGAATGACTTAAATAAAGATTTTTACTTGACAGTTAGCTAAGTTTTTGATATTATATGAAGAATTAATATATTTTATTGTTTAATTTTTAGTTAATAAAAGAATGGGTATTTAAAAATGATTTAGAATCAACAAACATTGAATGGACAACATTTTTGCTTCAAAATGAAGAACATGATAAATGGTGGGTAGAAGCATTAAAGCTTCATCTTTAGGCTTCAGCTTTAACTATGAAGAAAAGATGTGCAGTAGCTTTAGGGCCCAACAAATATAGCCTTTTGAATTTGCCTTTCATTTTTTAGATTTAAAAAGGAAAAGAGGAGATTTTCAAAGGGGAGGTGTTTTTAGAAACAAAAAGAAAGAAGAGAATCAAGAAAGAACAAAAAAAAAAAAAAAAGAACAAAGGATGCAAAAGAGAAAATGAGATTATTACTTCCAATCAACATTTTTCTAAGTTTAATTCTTTAATCATTAACTTTAATATTCAACTTAGTTTATTTGATTTTAGTTTTCTACCTTATGAACTAAATTTATCATTTTAGGACTATAATGTAGCAAATCATGAAAGATATATATTTATTTATTTGAGTTGATTTAAATTTTGTTATATGGTTAAGTGTTCATCTAGTTTTTACTGCTTTTATGTCAATTGTCCATTGATTAGATGAACTAATTACATATTGATACCCTAAAAAATGTACTATGTTTATGATCATAAGATGAATGCCATTAAACTTATGTTAAGTAGTGATACACTTGCTTACTTAATGTAATGTTTAATTGGAATTTATAAACTTCATGAATATGTAATTATTTAAATTCATATAAAAATATAGCGAGTTAATGATTTAAATATATTTTCATTGTTGCCTTAAAATAGGCCAATGAATACTTGTGTGATTCTTCATTATCAACCATGAAACGAGAATAGTAAATTAAAATTAAATTAGTTAGGCGAAATTGAATACCCTAAAATTTTTTTATCTGATCAGACCTTTAGTCTCTACCTTATTTTTATTTATTTGTTATTTTAGTTAGTGAATAAAGTTATTTTTTTTAACTTGTTTAAATAACAATAAAAGTAGGTGAATTAGTACTTAAATTTTATATAAACAATCCTTGCAAGACAATACTTAACTTATTACTTTATTACTTGTTAACGATAATGTGCAATTACGTTTGTATATTTTCACAATAAATTATATATATATATATATATATATTTTAATATATGTGGAAAGCTACTATAAAACTTATTCTAAGTTCTTATCTTTAAATCTTTTATTTCACTTTTAAGTACTTCCAGCTATTATATGTGAAGCACCAGGAGTATTCATCTTTTGCCTTTTGATTTTGCAATTGAAAGAATATGTCAATGTAATAGAAAGGAAAAGAAAGAAAGTGCTCAATAATTAAAAATAATAGCTAAAAATCTTAAGAAAGTAAAAGATAATCGAGCCTTGCATGACTACACAATGCCAACAGTCACAGATAATGTGCTTAAAATTACTAGTTTAACAATTCAAGCTAATAATTTTAATATCAAACTAGCTATTATTTAAATGGTCGTAGCATATCAGTTTTGAAGTTCACTATATAATGATCCTATGCTTATATCTCAAGTTTTTTGAAAATTTGTAACACATTCAAGAATAATGGTGTTTTAAATGATACCTTTAGGCTTAAATTGTTCTTATTTTCTTTTTGGGACAAGGCAAAAAGCTCACTCAACATTTTTCTAGCAAAAAATTCTAGCAAAAAGTAATATAACATGGGTTAATTTGGCATAGAAATTTTTGGCAAAGTTTTATTCTCGTCTCTTACAAAGACTGCAAAGATGAGAAGTGATATCACTACTTTTGTTCAACATAATAAAGAATTACTCTATAAAGCTTGAAAGAGATATAAAGAGAAGTTAAGGAGATGTCCACATCATGGTCTTCCAAGATAGTTATAAATTCTAATCTTCTATAATGGATTGAGGGGTTTAACAGAAACTTTAATAAATGCAATAGTGGAAGGTGTTTTGATAAGTAAGATATACAATAATGCTTATTCTTTGCTTGGGGAAACAACCGTAAATGTTTATGAATGAACATCTGTTTGGATAGTATTTAGTATTCATGAAGTTAACCACATTATGACTTTATTTTCTCATGTAGCAACACTATTCACACCCTACTTTTATTGTATGAATGGTGTAATAGAGCTCATACTAGTACTCAATGCTAGGTTATAAACCCTTTTGTTTCATCTCAAGTTGAACAAATACAATTTATGAAGAATTTTAATAGGTAGAGGAATAATCCTTATTCTAACACATGCAATTTAAGATGAAAGAATCATTTAAACTTATCTTAAAGCAATAATTAAAACATGGTAAGACCACTACTAGAATTTCAAAAACAACCTTAGAATTTAGCAGCAATAACTAGAGAAGAAGGTATCTCTAGAAGATACATTGACATAATTTATTGTAAATACTTCTTAATTCATAATAAAAACTAAAACTATACTTTAGAATTAAGCAACATTTATCTAAAACCTTAAGGTGCAAGTAGGACAGTTAGTAAATATAGTAAATAATGAACCTCAAGGTACACTACCTTTTAATACAGAAACAAACCTTCAAGAATAGTGTGAATACTATGTAGTAAAGAGTTGACAACATTATCCAAAAAAAAACTAGTTTAAAAGTCAGGCAAAGTACACAATTTAAAGATGTTAAAAATTCTACAAGTTTTAGTTAGAAAAAAATAAAGAAAAAAAATGGAAAAACTGAGATCTTACATCTATTTAGATAATCATTTAATCTAGGTGCCACTTATTCCATACACTCAGTAATTTCAAAAGTAATAAAATAAATAAAAAAATTTCAAAATTTCTTAATGCTTTTAAGAAATTGCATATTGACATTCTTTTTGCAAATACTTTGGAACAAATGCCTAACTCTATGAAGTTCATGAAGGAAACCCTTTCAAATAAGAGAAAATTTAAGGAATATGAAATCATTGTATTTACTAAAGAGTATAGTGTAACTTTACAGAAAAAGCTACCACTAAAATTAAGGATCCAAGTTTCACTATCTAATGCATAATCAGAAATTTTCATTTTGATAAAGCATTATGTGATGTTAGAGCAAGTATAAATTTGATGTCTCTATTTGTATTTAGATAACTAAACTTAAGGAAAGCAAAACCATGATAGTTTTATTGTAATTGGGGGATAAGTCAATCTAATATCCTTGAGGAATTGTCGAGGATGTGCTTGTAAAGATAGATAGGGTTCTTCCTAGTCGATATTTTTGTCCTTAACATGGAAGAAGATTAAAAAATTCTGCTTATTCATAATTGACCATTTTTAGCTACTAAGATAGCCTGCATTGATGTGTAGAAAAGAGAACTTATTTTAAAGATTCAAGATGAATAAATTTCGTTTAATGTATTTAAGGCAATAAAGCAACCAAGGAATGCAACTAATTGTTTTTGAGTAAATATGATTGCTTGTTACATTGCCAATAATTTTAAGAGATCACAATAACTTTTTGAAAAGAAAAGGTAAAGAAACAAAGTAATGCTTAAAGGTTTAAGGTAAATAGGCAATGACTCATGGTAGCATACATTGTTCAAAAAGAAATTATCCAAAAGTTTATAATCACTATAGTAGTCGAATAGTTAAGGCTAAATACTATAAAACAAACGCTTATAATAAGTCAACCCAAACATTTTTTAACTTTTACTTTTGATTTTATATTTATTTTCTTTTTTTATAATTATTAGCATTTTTTATTTTTAATTTTTAAGAAATCTTTCTTGATTAACTTCATTTTTTTAGGAACCCAAGCAAGTGTGAAAACTATTACAAAACTCACAAGTTGAGGCAAGGCCCAAAAGTTGAATAATGCATTAAAAACCAACAACTAAAGCATCATAAGTTCAATTCACAATGCTACAGTGTCAAAAATTATACATAAAAAATCATACACAAAGAACACTTTCCAAAATGTTCAACGCTGTAGCCTAGAATTGCGGCCCTAGCTATATTTTTAAAAAAAAAAAAGTCTACCTGATATTAACAATGTGAAAATGAGTCTAGCAACACTATAATTCAAGGGAGTCCTCACATTCTTAAACTTTATATTTTTATTTAACATTGAGGATGATGTTCATTTTTTGTTTGGGGGTGTTGTAGTTTGCTTGCATGTGTCATTATTTAATATTTTTGAATTGGCTTATGTTGGTTTGTGACTTGAGTATTGTTTTGATTTGAAATATAAGGCTAATGATATGAAAATGATTTAAAATATATGCTATGTACATAAATACATTTTTTGCTATTGTGCCAATTTCACATGTACTTAAAATATTATGAATATTTTGACCACATAGTCTTAGTAACTCAATTTTATTTTATTTTTTTTTTTTTTTGTGCATGCTTAAGGAGTTCATGTGAATCTAGTATGTAGCATAATTTCATATAATTTTAAAAGTTGCTTGATTGTCACTTTAGGCAAAATTCTAAGATGCAATACACTTGAAAGATGATTTAGGTCATTTTTTAAATAATTGAGCTTTTCAAGCCCACCTTACATTATTATTTATCCCTAGTCTATCTATTGAGCCTTATTTATTATTTTTTTTTTCACCCACACATTTAACCTAGCCTTTGAACAAGTTGTCAAATTTTTGTCCCTCACACATGAGCACATAACCACACTTAAAAAATATTTTGAATTGATATTTTAGGGAAAAAAAAAAGCAAAAGAAAGAGAAAAAAAATAACTTTACACTCATTTGTCATACCAAAATAAAATAAGTTTGAGGGGTGTAGAAAAATATGAATCTAAATTAAAAAAGAAAAGAAAATGTATAAAAAAAAAAAGAATAAAGGCAAGAAGTAGTTCTATTTGAAATGGAGTTGATGCTTAATAAAAACAATGGAATAATTTATGTGATTAGGGTAAATTTAGCTACATTGATATTCTTTATCGTACTGTTACCTAGCCATATGCTACAAACTTAATAAAGTTCTAAGGATCCTTTGTATTGTGTTTTACCTACATTAGTAGAGAGTGAAATGAAAAGCAAACATATGGAATTCTAAATTTTATAATCAATATGTGTTACACTTATTTGCATGGATGTATTTAAATTACAAATGTTAGAGTAAAAATAAAGCTTTACAAACACACGTACACTCAAAACAACCTTAAAAAAATCTGAGGTGGGGAGAAAAGAACTCGATATTTAAGTTAAATTTTTATACTTTTATGATATTTTAAATTTTCCTTAAACTATGATCTAGAAAACTTTTTTGAGGCTCATTTTACAAGTTAAATTAAATTATCACACATTTAGGGATATTCATATCACTAATATGGCTCTTTCTTTTGTTCAAGGTATAGTAAAAACTCAAGTTTGAGGTACTTGATAAGAGATTTTTATATCCATTAAGTGAAAGATTTTTAGTTGATATTTAGATAAGTTTTTTTTTTTTTAATATTATATGAAAAATTAACACATTTTTTTGTTTGTTTTTCAAGTAAAAAAAGAATGAGTGTTTGGAAATGGTTTAGAGTTAACAAATGTCAATGGACAACATTTTCACTTCAAAAAAGAGCAAATGATGAATAATGGGTAAATGAATTAAAACCTAGGCTGCAGCTTCAACCTTGAAAAGAAGATGGGCAGTAAAGTTGTGGCCCCAACAAATAAGGCTTAGTATTGTGGTGCTAAGTCATGGCACCCGACAAGGATAAGCATAGTAATTTACCTTTTATATTTGATATTAGAAAGGGAAAAAAGGGGATTTTCAAAGGGGAGGCATTTTTAAGATAAAACGAAAGAAGAGAACCAAGAAATATAAGAAGAATAATGAAGGAAACAAAAAAGAAAAGGAGACCATTACTTTCGATCAATGTTCTTTTGAGTTTAATTCTTAAATCCTTAACTTTATTATTTCAAAATGTTGAACTTGGTTTATTTGATTGTTATTTCTACATTATAAATTAAATTTATTATTTTAGGGTTAAGATATAGCTAAATCACAAAAGATAAATATTTATTTATTTGAGTTGATTTGAACTTTGTAACCATCATATTCTTACTGTATTCTCCACACTACGAATAAACGTGTAACTAATATGTCGAATAACCTGTAATACATCAAATGCGCCTTTTCCATAATATTCTCAAGCTTCTCACATGATCTTTAATCTTATTATGAATTCACACATATTCTTTTCATTTCTCAAACACATCTGTGAGCTAAACAGGATTCTATATATTAGAAGTGAGGTAACATATTTACTGCCTTACCCATTATCCTATTTAAATACTAATTCCCTTTTTCAAGCTGATACTAGCTCTCTGTTTCTGCAAGATTAAGTTCTCTCTTACAGACTTGACACTTGCCAAGATATGATTAGACTTCCGCCATTTTCGCAATTCACATTCATAACAATAATCTGTTTGTGACTGCAACTAAAGGTAATCCTAGACCCTCCGCTACATATGAAAACCAGAATACAAAGGGATGTCATGAATGGCTGTATGAATAGTATTTCTTATAGGAATTCGGCAAGAGTTTGCCTATACATATAATCTGCCCTACCTGCACAATAAAACCATGACAGTCCCCATACCAAATAAAACACAACGTGTTACTGCCGCATTGCAATTCACACTAACACAAGCAACTCTTAGCAGATAGAAGTATTCTACCATACAGTTTGAATCTATTATGCACACGGATTCATTTCCTTATAGATTTGTCATAATTAAGTAAATTATGAATCGTGGACATGATATCCACCGTACACTTTAATATATATATATACAATGGTCATTCGCCCACACTGGGTTCTTCAGACCAATAGGATAATTAGTTCTACCATGGGTAAACGTACCCAAGGACGCTATGGAAAACAGCCGCTTCCAACCATGGGTTCAACATACCCTGCGGGCACCATGATTCTTATTATCATTTCTCAATTGCTGTAGGTTCAATATACCTCGAAAGGCACCACAGTCTTACTATCAATACGGAGCTGCTGTGGGTTCAACATGCCTCAAAGGGCACCACAGTCTTATTATCAATACGGAGCTGCTGTGGGTTCAACGTACCTCGAAGGGCACCACAGTCTTATTATCAATCCGGAGCTGCTGTGGGTTCAACGTACCTCGAAGGGCACCACAGTCTTATTATAATGATGCTGCTCTGTCCTAAGCGGCTTTACTAGGGTAACGAAAAAACTACCGATCCCTAATTATCCCAATTATACCGGTTATCCACACAGATTTATTCATAGTCGACTCAGTCATAACAATATGACTATTTTGCCTACATTAATCAAGCAGCATTTTAGTAATTTCATGATAGGTAATATAATTATCTATGCACCACATTTATTAGTCCTTATATTCTAAAAGGACTTCATACGTATAGATTTGTCGTAAGGCTAGTAGTACTTAGTTATAAAAACATATTCCACTCTAGCATATAAATATCCCATAAGACAATCAAGATAAAAATATAGAAATATATCACAATTCGAACACATGGATACACTATACCACTATTAATACAAATTCGCAGAAACATATTTTAATCGGTTATCATATATTGCGTTATTACACGCAATCCCAACATGTCATCACAAGTAAAAATATACTCATTACCTTACTACAGCACAATAAATATAATATACTAACGTATGCACACATGTTAATTCGAATAACATTGCAAAACATCGAATGCAGCATCTACTCAATCATTCCATCATAAGGGCATAATTACCTGTGTATATACAAGCGTTCCTACCATATAAATATATGTAAATACAAACATGGGACATACAATGTTGTATAGGTATTTTAGAATACCTAATCTAGCACTGCAGGTCGACGGTAATGGTATTACGCTTATAACTATATATATATATATATATCTAACACACAGATATTAACACTTCTAATTGCACAATCATGCCCATTCCCCGTCAATGAGACTTTTCTACAATTTAACTCATTATTATAATGTATATTCATGCAATTATAAACATTATAAATATTAAAACCAATTTTTTCACAATTTAAATATTATATTATCTTACCTTTAGGCACCCAATGCCTATACGAAAGATGAAAAACTGTCCCGGAGAAGGTATACGCGTTCGAAATACTCCTCCGTACGCTACGGAATTTTTCTCGAAAAACGTGCAAGTTACTGTTCATGGACACTATTTACAGATACTATTCAACCCACGAACTTTCGGTTTCCGTTTCATGAACGGAATACATCATCGCGATCCTTGCGATGTCGGGATGCTGTTCATGGTGTCCATATGCCACAAAACACAAATTAAAGCCTTCAAAATCAACAATCATCCTAAATGTTCATATGTTAAGGAACCTGCTTTGGACCCTAAAATTATCATCGAAACTCATTTCAAATTGAGATCTAAACATACCGCATTGGAGTACGAGTGTCAGAGAGCACACTGGTCGGTTCAGATTCCACCGGAGCTACACTGGTCGCCGAAAATCTTTTCGGAAACACCCCTTCCCGATCAGCATTCCCACGCCGGAATCCGATGACCAAATGCCGGAACGGGGCACACCACCGTGAAGAGGGCGGCGAGACGGTACCAGACGCGCCGGAGGTGTCGGTCAACTCGCCGCCGTCCGCCGTGAATCGCCAGTCAAAGTTTACGTCGGTGGAGTTTCGGGCGGCGCGTGAGGGCGCGTGGCAGCGGCGATCGGGGCGGGGTTGGCGGCGTTGCACTCGCGGCGGTCCTCCACTCACCGGTGGTGAGGTGATCCGAGGTCCGGTGACGAAAGTCACTGTTCACAAGAGAGAGAACCGTGGGGAGGAGAAAGAGAAGAGAGAGAAAATGGAGGAAAAAAGTGAACTTTGTTTTTTCGAGTTTTCCGACCCCTTCCCGCTTATATAGTCGGGCACGCACGACGAAAATTACAGTTTTTCGCTTCCATCGTCAAATTTCTAATACCGGTAATAAAATATTGTATTTTTTGCTCATACAGTACGCTGTCCCGAATACCGGTCAACTCTCTCGCTTATAAAAATTCTCAAAAATACTGTATTATAACTCCATGACAAGGTTTTAAGAGTATAAAAATTTCAAGATGTTACATTCTATTTGTCTTTGGATTTCTCAAATTAGCCCAAATTTGTAAAATGCTCTATTTTAAATATAGTGAAAGTTTTAGCAATGCCTAAAGACATAAATATTTATACCAAACCTTAGTAAATTTTTTGCTCTCTTTATCTTATTGTTTGTTGCTAAATAAAGAAGATTTTATTGCATAATAAGTAATATTAAAGTCAAATTTGCAAAGTTCTGGTTATTTGATGGGTATTAAATATAAAAGTTGGTTTATAACTTAGGCATTGACCAAGCTATAGTATAAAGTAGAAATGGTAACATCATTGTTCATAATAATAAAGGCAATATTAGTGACAAATGCAAAATTTGATATAGAGAAATTTTATGGCCAAAATAATTTTGGCCTATGGTTGAGTGAGGTAATAGATGATTTATGTTAATAAAATTTGAATATAACTCTAAAAGAAATAAAACCAAAAGATATCAGTGTAAGAAACTGAGAGAGGCTAAAATATAAAATCTTGTGGCATGATTCACTCATATCTCTGTAAAGAACATAAGTATCCATTCATAAAAGAAACATCTGTCGGCAAATTATGAAAGGCACTTGAGAAAAAATATATGAAGAAAAGTAATGACAATCAGGTCTATTTATTGAAGAGAATTTATTAGCTTCAAATGAAATTAGGTATGATTATTAGTGATCATATCAAACTATTTGATAGTCAATTTATTAAATTTAGATGAAACTTTCAAAGATGAGTAAAAAACTATATTATTAATAAATTCTCATTTTGATGAGTTGGATCATTTGTGTATAGCAATTATTTCATGGTAAAGAGAAAGTGTCCTTCGAACAAGTATCAACTATGTTATAAAATTATAAAATTTGAAAGAAAGATAAAAAAAATATAGGAATGAGTCAACATAATCACTTACAATAAAGGAAAAAAAGTTATAATTATAAGCAAAAGAAAAGAGAAAGATCACATTCGAAGAAAAGACCTGATAAAGATGAATGTGCCTTTCGTCATGAAAAAAAACTTTGGAATAAACATTATCTAAAGTTGTAGAAGAAAGAAAAAGGTGAAGGCAAAGCTATTTTTGATGCAAATATGGTTGAGCATGATAAAGATGTAACAAATTAAACACTAGCTATGTTTTTGTCAACATATGGGTTTAGTGAGTGTATCTTTCATTCGGGTTGAATTCATTATATGCGTCTTCAAAATTGAAGAATTAGATAATTGAGTTTTTTACATGATTAATTATTAAACTTATAAAACAATTGGGATAAGCTTGATTACGTTAAGAAATAAAGATGGATCCAATAGAGTTTTGACAAATGTTTAACAAAAAACATATTTGAAGAAAAATCTTATCTTTTTGGGTGCCTTAGATTCTAAAGGTTGTTTTATGTTTATAAAAGATAGGATTCTAAATATTACAATGGTCATACATTTATTGGATCAATAGTAGTAGTTTTAGAGGATAAAGTTTATTTAAAGATGATCAGATTATAGCATATGCATTTAAGAAATGAACGTAAAAAACCATTACTAAGTTTGATAAAACAAGGCTTATTAAAAAGAGAAAAGTATATAAGAGTAAAGTTTGGCATTGCAATTCATAATACTAAAGGTATTCTAGATTATGTTCACTTTGATATATGAGAATCTACCAAGATAGCATCCTTCAAAGGTAAGTATTATTTTATTACTTTTATTGATAACATTTACAAAGAGTTTAGGAGTATACTTTAAAGACTAAGGATGATGTGCCCAATTCTTTCCTTAAGGGAAAATAGATTATTAATACACAAATTAGCAATAATATCGAATAGCTTAGATTTGATAATGGTGGTGAGTAAGCAGAATGGGGTGGCATAATGCATAAACTAGACCTTATAGAGAAGGTACATTGTTACCTAGTAATGGGTTGGTAAGGAATTTTGGGCTAAGGTAGTAACTTATCCATGTCATCTCATTAATTGATTAATGTTGACAACAATTAAGAAAAAGACTTTGTTAAAGGTGTGGTTCAGAAAATTTGTTAATGATTATAGCTTTTTTTTTATGTCTCTGGTTCCACTACATATTATCATGTGAAAGAGTTTAAGTTAGATCTTAGAGCCAATAAAGTTATTTTCATAGAGATTACTTTATAAGTGAAATGTTATTGCCTTTGATGTCCAAGTTAAGGGAAATCTTAATAGAGAAGTTGCATTTGATAAATTTCTTATATCGAAGAAAAAAGAACAATAGAAGAATAATAATGATATTGTAAAGTAGGTGGAGCATACTCCAATGTAAATGGAGATTGAGACAAGTATTAACCCAATTCAATTATTGAAATTGATGATAATACTCTAATGATAGAGGAAGTTAGTGAAAATAAAGAAAAATGTTCAATTCATAAAACTCAACAACAATAAGAATCAATTGCAATAAATAGGCCAAGACATTAAATTTGCAAACCTACTTGATTTGTTGATATGGTGACCTATGCATTTTCAATTGTAACTGATGATATTTTTTTCACTTATAAAGAAGAAGTCTAATGTGTAAAATTTGATAAGTGGAAGAAAGCTATGGATGATGAAATGCAATCTTTTCGAAAGTATGAAACATGGTAGTTAGTTTAACTACTAAAGAATAAGAAAGCAATTGGATGCAAATAAGTATATACAAAGAAAGACGAATATTCTCATAATGATGTTCACTGCAAGGGATGATTGGTAGTTAGAAGTTATGCACAGAAAAAAGAGGTTAACTATAAAGGGGTATTTTCTTTAATTGTTAAATATTCTTTTATTAGAATTTTATTATCCTTAGTAGTTCGATTAGATTTCAAAGTAGTTTAACTTGATGTAAAAACTGCATTTTTACATGAATTTGGAAAAGAAAATTTATATGACTAAACCAGAAGGATTCAAAGTTGTTAGAGAAAAAAATTTAGTGTATAAACTTAAAAGATTGCTTTATGGTTTAAAATAGTCAAGGTAGTGGCACAAGTAATTTAATTAGTTTATAACTAATCAAAAGTATACTAGAAGCAAATTTGATAAATGTGTATATTTTTGCAAGTTACAAGATGTGTTCTTCATTTATCTACTCTTGTATGTTGATGATATACTGATAGTTTCAAGGAATGTTGAAGAAATTTAAAAGTTAAAGGCTCAATTGAATCAAAAGTTTGATATGAAGATTTGGATAAAGGTAAGAAGATTCTCAATATGGAAATTAGTAAAATGGGTTAAAGGTAAGGTGTTTGTCTCAAAAGCAATATCTAAAAGAGCTAGTACAATGTTTTAATATTTCTAATCAGTCAAAACCTATAAATACCCTCTTACTCCTCATTTCAAGTTGAGTGCATTGTTATCTCTGAGTATAAATGACAAACAAGAATATATGTTCAAGTTTCCATATTTCAATGCAATTAGTTGCTTGATGTATACTACGATATGTATGAGGCTTAATATTTCACATGTAGTTAAAATAGTAAGCAAGTATATACATGATTTTGGTAAATGACATTAACAGGTTGAGAAATTGATTTTACGGTATTTGTTAAAAACTGTAGATGTTGATTTAGTGTTTCAGTAGGATGATGCTGTTGATCAATATGTTGTTGTTTATGTTGATTCTGATTATGTTAATGATTTGGATAAACATAGATCTACTACTAAGTACTTTTTTACTTTCGAAAACGCACTAGTAAACTAGAAATGTAATTCGTAGTCTATTATTGCTTTTGCCTACTATAGTGACTAAATATATAACAATTGTGAAGGAAGCTACTTAGCTATAAAGAATACTAAAACAATTGGATATTGTTCGAAAGAATGTTAATATTTTCTCTAATAATCAAAGTGCTATTCATTTAGCAAATAATTCATATAACATGATTGTATGAAGCATATTGATGTTTAATATCATGTTATTCATGAAATTATTGATAAGGGGAGGATTTTGATTGATAAAATTAAGACTATTGTAAATCCTTCAAATATGTTAACCAAGGAAGTGACAATAATAAAGTTCAGTCATAGTTTGGACTTTATTAATATCCTGAATGTTTGATGGTGTCATTTGATGCATTTGAAGGAGATGCTAATTTTGACAAAGTACTTGAGATAGAGTTCCGCTAACTAAGCCAAAGTGGAGAATTAATTGTTGGTATGGACTTATTAGCCAAAAGTTAAATAATCCCCCTTTAGGAAATTTTGGTTTAGAGGTTGGGCTTATAAAAGAAAGCCCATGTTTTATAATAATTTAATGAGAATATCACTTGAATCCTTACAAATATTCTCAATCGAGTACTTTAAAGTCTAATTTCATTTATGATATCATTCTTTAAAATTTTCTTAATATTTTATTTATCTTTGGATTTTACAAATTATTGCAAATTTATAAAGTGCTTTATTTAGAATATGGTCAAAGTGTCAACAACACCCAAGGATGCATGCATTTATATTGAACCTCGTTAATTTTGTGTTCTCTTTATATTATTGTATTTATTGTTTTCTATTTTATAGTATCATATTTCAATAGTAACATCAATTGTGTTGATAAAATAAATCTTCACTGCACAATGAATACGCTAAAGTTGAGTATCAACCAAAATCGAATTGAGCCAAACAAATTTTTGGAACAGGTCAATTCATTCTAAATTAAAATTGTGAAATTTTTAATTTATAAAATAAAACCTTTAAGCTTAGAATTTAATCTTACATGTAACAATTGATAATAAATGGTATAACTTATTATATATGTTGCATGTCCTATTAATTAACTTTAAAAGTTACATCATATTTTCAATCAGATCGACATTATTTAACAGAAAATTAATTTGGATTAAAGTGTGCAATTCTCAACTATGAGAATCGATTGGTATATTTTAAAATTAATAACTGGATTGATCATGAGCTTTTTGCCCAAATTTAGATATAGATATAGTAAATGGTGATACATCATTACCCTATTTTTTCTAACTCCCCACTTATTAATACACCTCACAAAAAAAAAAAAATAATAATAATAATAATAAGGTTACTTATTTTATAAATGAACACCATTCACTACTAAAATTACCCTTACATTATTTTAAAATATTATGATACATTTATTCACATCACTCTCTATATAACATTCCTAATTGTTCATCTCTAATGTTGATTAGAGGGAACTGCTTGAGTAAGAATAAGGATGAAAGTAGTGGCAGAAACAAGAGGATAATTTTTTATCTATTATTTTTGTGACGAGTTTTAAAAATGCATAATTTTTTTCCTCATCTATGAATCATTAACATTCACCATTTATTGGTGGCTCGACAACTTGTATAGATATAGAATCTAATTCTTAAGAATCTCTCTTATCTAAATTTTGTAAAATAAAAAAAATAAAAAAATAAACCGAAGAAATTTTAGGCCAAAAATTTTTTTTTTTCTTTTTCCGAGGAAAAATTACCAAAAACTTTACAATAAAAGAACTTTTAGTGAAATAAAAATAGATTATATTTTAATTTAAATTTAATAAAAAAATTGTAATTTGAAAATGAAATTAAGTTTTTTTTGAGATATAAAAGTTATTAAATTAATATTTTAATCATTTTTGTGGCGGATAAATTGTAATTATATAAAATTTAATAAATGGATTATACTACAGAAAAAAATAATGGTGGGATAACGGGGTGTCAACATCACCCACCTATATTGTACAACCAAAAGGCTATAATACAAAAAAAAAATGAATTACAAATAAGAAGACAGATATAAAAATACTTAGCAGAGAGAATAAATAAATTTATTGGAGCTATTTCAATTAACAAGGATGGAAAAAGTTGATGATATTCAGTATCTCAGCTTTAATTTTAGTTTGAATTTTTCACTATTTTCTAAAATCACTGACGTTGTCTTGTTTGATTGCAAGCACCAAATAATTGCAAACATGGAGCACAAGCAACAATAGAATAAGTCATACTCATGTGCCCACTGCATACTTCAATTTAATTATACCATGACGAAATCCTGGTGAGGAAACAATTAAATTCTACCTGGAATCAAAATCCTCCTCTAGATTGCAGAAAATCAAGCAATTCTAACTTTTGAGTCATTAAAATTTGGTCCCATTATATCGTTTAATCTTATTGTTTCTAAAAGCATTAAAAAAGACATCCTAATTCATTAACTTTTATCATTTTTTTGGATAATTTTTTTTTTTTTAAAAATGAGTTTATAAAATATGTATAATTACGTCAATATTTTATTATTAAATTACATAAGTACATTATATTACCTTTAATTTTATCTTAACAAATACTTTTAATTAATATTGAAGTGTATTTATTTATTTTTTAAATAACTAAGTAATATAATAGATCAAATTTTAGGACTCAACTGTCATTTACTCCACTTTTAAATTTTTAAGTGTTCTAACAATTAATAGGATCCCAAAAATACTCAAGCTATTTCGATTAATCATAAAAATAATAATATATATATTTATGAAAAGGAATTGATATATGAATATAGTGGTTGTTTCATTATCATAAAACTTACTTACTATCAACTAACATTTGATTCATCTCATATACTATATACTATAATACCACAAACATTAGCTAGAATTTTACTGAGAACTTTTTGAGTGAGGTTAACAATATGCAAACATTTTATATTATCGAATGTACATTCTTATAGTCAAATTTTGCATAAAATATTTTCACTCATTCGAGGTACGTAGGACTCTGATGTAACAATTGGCAGTTAATAAATTCTATCACACAAAACTATAATATCAAATTTTTAAAAGATTTTATCGTCATCAAATTTTCTCTCCACAATCATTTCTTGGACTACAAATTTTCATAGATCATGCTCACTCTGACTTCTAAAGAGTGATTGATGATTAGGTCGTTTGCTTGAGCCAACACCACCTCTGGAACCTTTCCTTTTAGTAGTGGACAAGCGTTCGGTCCTATTTGATTTAAGTTGAATTGAAAAACAGTACAAATATTTTAATTTGAAAAAAAATAAAATAAAATGAACTAAAGCTAGTACAAAGTACAACAAAAATTGAATTGAATGGTCTGATTTGGTTTAGGTTAGGATTTTTGTAGTTCTAGCTTATGTCAAAAACAATAAAATTTTTGGTCTGAATATTTTTAAAAGATCATAAATTGCAGTATTTCTAAAACAATATAACACTGTTAAAAATATTACATTCAATGATACTAATCTCATGTCAGTAAATGATTTTAGGGATAGTTGTTCAAAATATTATGAATAAGCATGCCATAGATATGTAACACTAGCAGGTAGTGTTAGACATTATTGTCACTGATGGTATCAAGGTGTTATTAACTCTATTGTATCAGAACTTGGTATTACAAAATTAGAATTAGCTACTTTTAACTCAAATGTATCAGGATATATTGACACTAGATTGGTATCTAGAATTTATTATTTTATCACTAATAAATCTATGACTATAGTTAGTATCTGAGAATGAATGATTTAAATTTTTAAAATTAAAATTTTTGTTGTCCCTGCCCTGATTCAAATCATGCAAATTCTCAATAAAAACATTAATTTCATAAATAAATTATAAATAAAGAAAATAGGAAAAACATTAATTTCATTAATAAATTAACTATTCAAGGCATTCAACTATTCATAAAATAGCATTCCATACCCATCCATTCAAGTAAATTAAAATCATCTATTTGTAAAATTCAGGGAGACGAGATATGTGCAACTTTTAGAAAAGTAGTTAAATCCACTGGCCGTTGCGATGCCCTACGTCATTTTATTGCAAGTCAAGCTCCCTACGATACCTATAACGTAGAAACAAAAGGGTAGTTAAATCTAATGGCCTTGATGATGCTCTACATCATTTTCATGCGAGTCAAGCTCCCTACGATACCTATAACGTAGAGACAAAAAAAATAAAAAAATAAAAAAAAAAAAAAACAACTTAAGATCATGGTGCATACCAAATGCCATTCTTCAAATATTTTCCGTATAACGAAGAACAAATGATGTAAAGTCTGAAATTTTAGTAGAACAGAATGAAGTTGAACTTGAAAATGTGCAAAATGGCTTATCAATTCAGTAAAGCTTGATTCTATATCAAAAACACCAAACGTGCTTTCAACAAAATTTATCTGTAACAAATGTAAAGTCTGCTCAATACTTTTAAAGGTAAAACATTTCCTACCCTACAATAAAACTTAAAATAACAATAACAAAGGTGAAAGAAAGATGATCCTGTTAACAAAACTAAAACTTTCAAAACCACTCCGCACAAGACGTAGATGAATAAGTCTGCCAAATTATAATATCATCCATCTCAAGAAGAACTGCGTTTCCGCATCTATCCGTTAAATGGGCAAGCTTAAAACTTGGAGAATTTTCTTGATACTTGGCGACGAAGAACTATTTTTAACGTAGGGATATCTACTTTTGATAGAAATGAAGTGAAGCCTAGAAAACAATAAAGGCGTTACTATTTTGGAGATAGTCAATCGTTGTCAATTTTACTGAGAGCCATAATGCACATAACTACCGTTGCATCAGCATTTCAAAAGAACAAGAAGACTAAGCCTCATCATATGATATTAAACCAATGAACAATATAATGAACATTAAAAGATCAACATAATATGCACATTTGCACCAACTTTTGCTTATTAATATCCTGTAGAACCTAGCCACTTTAGTTCAGCTCCCGTCTTCCAACTAAACATATGACAGAGAAAACTATTTCCAGCATTCGTTACAATGCAAAACCTCATGTAATAATCATTTCCTTCCCTTAATTTTCACAAACAAACAAGTCAAATAGCTACATGAACACTATACGATTTTTACACATGCCTGCTATAATATACAAAATTTAAGTAGCCAAATAAGGAAGGTTATCAGTCCAAGACTTGCGAAAAATTTTGGAAGTTTGCCAAAACTCACATTCAGAAAACCAATTCAGAATTGGAAATGAGAGGGATGAAGGTGGGATCTTTGCACCATAAGTCAAGGGCTTACATCTAAGTCCAAGCATAAAACGAAAGACAGACACCATCAGACCATGATAATTAAACAATATCTCACTTTCATTTATAAGTAATAATTGCAAGACACTTCAAAATATAACCATCCAATGATCCGCCCGTACAATAAGGGAAGAGAAAAATTAAAAATTACAACATAAGCATTTACCATAAAATGAAAAGTAAGTTAAACAGCAAGAAGCTCTTGCCTACAATCATCGCCATTCTTCACAATAACCTACATAGAACAAAAGAACAATTTCATACACAGGAATAACACTTACGATATCAAACCAACAAATAATAAAAATAAAAACAACCAAGCAAATGTACTTTTAGCTTGCACAGTTAGAACATCAAAAAACTTAAGCTATCCAGAGTTTGAAATGACATACGGCCATAAAAGCCACTGGATCATCCCATCGCCCATAAATTAACTCAGGTTCATGTATCACTGATTGAAGAGAATCATAAATTAATGATCCGGGCATCATAATTTATTAACTTCGTTGTCTTCAATTAGTCATTACTTAAAAACGATAGATGATATTTTTCCAGAAATGATCATCAAAATATAAGAAATAAATGTTTCATCAAGCCAGCAACAGAAAGTAATATGGTAAATTTTTTAAGCAACCAAAAAATTAAAAAATAAATCTTCTAAGAAATTTCTATTTCTACAATATATGTGTTCATGAATCATGTAGATGAAATCCAATTAATCATGAGTATAACAAAAAATTTGTAACAATTATTAAGTGAAACACAACGAAAACTATCAACTAGAAGACTGCAATGCACATCCATTTGAAGTTTCAAAGCTAGTTCCAAGTGAATTCAAATATACAACTTAAGAAAAAGTGTCTCCATGTACATGTGTCAATTACTATATACAGACACTATTTGTACAAAAGTAAACATAAGCTTGTCATCAGAAACATAATCCGTCACATTCTTGACATTTACTATCATCGCTAACCAGATTTGAATTGCAAAATTTTTTTTGTGATCCAAATGAAATAAACAAAGTGGTTTGTTTCGTGAGTCACACATGATGATTTTAAGGACAAAAACGATTTACAATCAATAAACTAACGAATTACTTGGCATTATAAGGTAACTAAAGATCCCAATTTGTTTTAGTTATAACCAGCAATTATTGGAAATTTAAATTTTCTAGTAATAATCTGAGATTAACGCAAACTAAAAGGGTCCTGATATTCGTTCCCAATAATATGGAACCTTGATAATTTCATGCTCAATTCTTAACCAAGCACTTTCCTGAAAAATTGGTAATTGTTATACCTGGTGATGCCGTCTCTGAAGACTAACTAATCACATGAACATTTTTCCTTGATATATTAATAAACTGATATGAGCAACCATGAATCTGTGTTATTCTCTGCTTACGTGGCTTCATGAATCAAAGAAAGCATTGGACTGTTTATTGACTTAGTCTTTGAGGCCTTCCTTCAATAGAATAACTAGGCTACTCTATTGGCTTTTCTTTCATTTATTTGTTATGTTGTTAACGTCTATTTTTACTTAAGTTTAGGATATTGGTTGTAAGAAAAACTTATAAATAAGCCTGGTGAAATATTGAATAAAGGTATGAGAGAAATACAACTCCTCTTCTGTCTCTATTTTTACTCTTCTTTATTTCTTCTACAAAATTCTTACCATTATTTGGTATCAGAGCTATGGATACTTGGGCTAAAACCAACAACGAATTCAGGAATGAGATCACTGAAATCCTAACTCGACATGAATCAAGTGTTGATCTTCTCAATGCTAACTTCAATCAAGTGAATGCAACCCTCCAAACTGTGTTAACGGAATTGCAAGCCTTCCGAACCACCTCTAGTTCAACTCCCACAGAAAAAGAAATCAATCCTTTTAGCCAAACTATACCAACTCATACACACGCTACGTTCACCATTGAAACACATCTTATAAGTCGAACACTACCCCAAGACATAAACAACACTCAACTTAAGTTGTCTTTCCCTAAATTTGATGGAGAAGATCCTTCAGGCTGGATATAAAAAGCATAGCAATATTTTGAATTTAAAAATATCAATGCCACTCACCAAGTATAACTTGCATCCTTTCACCTGGAGAGAATTGCATTACAATGGCATCGATGGATAACAAAATTTCGCGGACCTCTTACATGGGCGAAATTCACCAAGGCTTTACTCCTTCAATTTGGTCCAATCAAATTCGAAAATCCATCCAAAGTACTCACTCAACTTAGACAAACCTCTAGTGTTTCAGTTACCAAGAAGCTTTTGAGAAACTTTCCCATCGTGTCGATGGCTTGTCTGAAGAATTTCTTATTAGATGTTTCATCGCTGGACTAAAAGATGAAGTTCGTCTTGGTGTCAAGCTTAAAAAACCAAGCACCCTCTCTGAAGCCATAGGGGTTGCTAGGCTTATCGAAGAGTGAAATATCCATCAACAACGATCGAGTTTTCCTTCATGCTAACAGGTTACAGGTTCTTTGTCTCAAGTCACTTCTAACACTTCATCCAGCATACTTGGGCTTCTACTAACCCAGAAGAATGGCACTCTAGTTCTTTCAACCCTAATTTGTTGAATTAGCGGTCAAGAGGCTAAAGAAAGACGTAAGAAAGGGCTTTGTTTTTATTGTGTTGAAAAGTTCACACCTGGACACAAATGCCAACGACCTCTATTCTTCATGACTGAGGATTATTTCCTAGAAGGTGAAGATGAGGCTCTAGTTGTTCAAGACAATAACGACATCAACGATCCATGTCTAGAGATATCTGTTTATGCTATAGCTGAGGCTGATCACCCTCAAACTTTAAAGGTGAAAGGAACTTTAAAGAATAAAGAGGTAACAGTGTTGATTGATGGTGGAAGCACACACAACTTTATAGACCAGTCTATTGCTTCTAATTTGGGGTTGTCTATGGTATGGATCAATTTTTTCAAGTTATGGTTGAAATCGAGAAACCATAAACTACCATGGAAAATGCCTTTCACACTCGCTAGTTATCCAAAATCACAACATCATTGCTAACTTTTATGTGCTCCAGTGGCTGGTTGTCAAGTTATGCTTGGAGTCCAATGGCTTAAAACTCTAGGAGTAATGGAAAGGGATTACAAAAGGTTGACGATGAGGTTCATGCATCAAGGGTAGACTTTAATGTTCAAAGGCTTATATCAGTCTGGTTTATAACCATTTGGCCAAAAAGAGTTGTATACAACGAGGGTAAGATATCTCCTTCAACTAGCACCGGTTTCTACAAAACTCCACGTTAACAGTCAAACCACAACATTGTCATTAAAATTACAAGCTCTCCTAGATGAATATGCATCCGTTTTTTCAGATTCAACAAACTTACAATTTCGGGGCCAACATGATCATTAAAGTTCATTACTTACAGGTATAGAGCCCATTAATGTTTGACCCTACGAATATTCACAATACCAAAAATCAAAAATTGAACTCTTAGTCAAGGAGTTTTTAGCAGCAAGTATCATTCGACCTAGCACTAGCTCTTTCTCTTCTTCTGTGCTTCTGGTAATAAAAGCTGATGGAACGTGCCATTTTGTGTGGATTACTGAGCCCTTAACCAAGCTACTGTCAAAGATCGCTACCCTACACCTATTATCGATAAGCTATTAGATGAATTACACGGGGCCAAATATTTTTACTCTTCTCTATTTCTTTTACAAAATTTTTACTATAAACATACCAAATACAAAAACAAAAAAATCAAAAGAAAAATAAGAATCAAAATAAATATCAACAGTATAAAAAAACTTCACAGTGTCACAGAAAGGAAATATTAACAAACTGAGATTAAAAACAATAAAAAGAGGAAAAAGATTATAGATGGGATCGAGAAGAAGACTAGAAACCCTAGAAATCTAGCTTGCTGAGAATAGAGTGGTCAAGCTAAATGACCTTTATTGTTATAGCATAATTTATAGTTTGCCAACAATACAATATTTTGCCCTGATTCTTGCCCAGTTAAGGTTTATGGGTAGACCTATAAATGGAATAAACACAAAAGCAATGAAACAACAAACTTGATAAACTTGATAAACTTGTCTAAAATTTAACTTCTTTTTGTTTAGAAATCTTGTTTTTCTTCAAAACCAAAATTTTCTTTTCTTTTCTTTTAAGCATCCAAACACCACTGAAACTAAGGATTAGCAACTTAAAATACACAAAATCATCCATAACACTAAAAAAATAAATTAATGTTTTGAACACGGATCAAAACAAGGAAACACGACTAATATAAACGAAATTCATCATTAATAGATTCAACTATTTAGGAAATTTTCACTATAAATGAACCGTTCAAAAGACAAAGACAGAAGCGAATAATCTGACCTAAGTGCTGTGTTGGTGATGGAAGTATAATGATTGTTGAGTGGTTAAACGCTAACTCATCCTGTTTCTTTTTTGGCCATTTAGAGTACAATCATTGACACATCCGCTTCTTTCTTCTTTTTTTTTTCTTTATAGATCTAAAAAATTTAATTTTTTCATAAATAGAAACTACAAACTACATCAAAAATCTAATGATAAAAATGTATACAGATGAAAAATAGGAAGAGAAAATAGAAACACAAACACAAATTAACAACACTCCCTTGAAGAAAAGAGTTTGTGTTTGTTTGAAGATGTTGAGTTAACAAAATGTTCAACCCAAAATTCTTTTGAGTTCAGGTTCTAAAATTGGTAAGTGTGGAAGGGAGAACATATACCAAAAATTATGGCACAAAACAACCTCCTTTTTTTCCCAAATTTTAATATGTTAATGTTTTAAATAAATAAAAATAAATAAACATACTTAAAAATAATGTCATTCAAATGCATTAAAATAATATCATTTTATTATGTGATACCATATTGTGAGTTGATATTGCTTATGATTTCACACCTTAAATTGTAAATTCAAATACGTAACGACTATCGCACACTCATGAAGTATATTTTCCATGAATAACTCATACGGATATGTAAGATATTTAATATCACAAATAATAGAATTACACACTATATATATATATATAATAACCTATAATTCTATGCAATTATAAAACTTAAACATTCTATTTTCACAATTTACACTTATTACAAAATAATATATAATATTTACAAATTTCAATATTTTGAAAACAAATAGCTTTACAAAAATTTAAGATTCTTTTAGAAAATTAATAGATATATCAGTAGAGAGTACTGAATACCTAATAGAATTTTGATTAAATACACAACACAAAATATGAAACTAGGGTGTGGATTAACAACCTCCTTAAAATTGTTTAATATGAAAATAATTTTTAAAAAAATAAATGTAAATATAAACTTAGTGAATAAATGGACGACAGTGAATTGAAATATAATATAGAAGTAAGAATATCATATTTAAAAATATAACAATTCACAATAATTTAAATCATTCAATTTTATAAACAAAACAAGTCAGAAAATGTTTCCCATCTTTAAAACTTGTGGAAAATCTAATAAAAGAATATGGGCTTACTAGAAAATTATTCTTCGAGATATCCCCTAGTTCACACCTTATTGACATCTTAAGACTTACTAACAAATTATTTCATATCATTATATAAAATTAAAAATTATTAAATTCATTTGTTAGCATTAGCCTCAATAAGAGGTGCAATGTTAAATACTAATATCTCATTTACTCTCTATTAGATAGTAAAGACAAAAATAAGTAATCTCTCTGTTATCCCTTTCTCTAGTAAGGGAGGAAAACATATGTTTACACAAGCATATAGTTATATTTATACACAAACGTGCTGACATCGAACACTTACACCAAAATTTCAAATCATGAAATATATTAATAACCTTTTATTATGTTCATCAAATATTAGTGTAAGATCATTTCACCATAAATTATTCATTCACAAGTAAAATTTCATAAGTTTGCAAATATATTTTTTAAACCTACTCACACTTCAACACTTTTAGTTCCATACTCAAAAAATATTTATAAATTTCAAATTTATAAAACAGTTAAACATTTAAATCATTTTATTGAAAAAATTTCAAAATGCATTCATCTACTCACAATTCGTTGAAGGATAATCACTTTCAAAATTCAGTCCCTTCATTTAATCGAGTTTTCTTCTACTATCTTAGAATCTAAAATAACATTTATTCACATATGATATATTAAGAAATTATTTTCTATAAACATGTGACCCTGATGTAATGCATGCAATGCATATACTCCTAGTTAACGTTTATCGAAACATTTAATTATAAACTCATTTAACATACCAAAAGCATATCACTTCCATATTACAAAATCTTTAACACAATTATACCAATTCATAAGACATACCAAGCCAACATTATAAATTGATCTATAAATATTCCATAAACAAATATATAACAATTTCTTATTTCACATTTATCCTAACTATCCTTAACAAGCCTTATAAAAATATGATCAATTATACAAAATTTTACTATTTAGAACTATTTCAAATCAGCCAACAAATATTAACATAAGACAATTCACTTATACCATTGTGTCCACACATAATCTTTAACCTCTAAAATTCATAACTTATACCATTTCACACTAAATTAAGCCATGCTTTTACCTGTACTTAAAACATTCATTTAACCTCAGCGTCATGCATTAAAACCATCAAATATAGCTTAGGAAGCATATAAAATAACTTGAACAAAGTCAGCCCTTAATTATCAATTTAGCATCCTAGGTGACTATTTATGTATTTGAATATCTAAACTTGTTCAATTTGGCACCAAAATGCTAGGGACTTTGGACAACTTATAAACAGAATTAATAAACATCAATGAAACATATTTATGAACCAATTTAGTCACATTAGCATAAAGATCAAGGCTGCCTAAAACAGGCCAGTGAACATACACCACTTTCATCTACACTTCCACACTACATTTAGCTATTTTCTACAAGACTAATGTGTACCAATTCTTACATAGAAAAAATAAATCATGTTAACTACCATATTAAGTTTCCAACATAAATTTTGCATATCCAAAATATATACCAAAATAGCACTCAAAATGAATACAAAAACAAAAGATGCCATAGGATAGATTATGCTAGTACAATAAATCGATTTCCTCTCCAAACAATTACCAAGCTTATAGTTTTAAATTTAAAAAAAAAAAATACCATGATTAAATACACTAAATAAACCTATAAACTGAATTTTTCAAGCACCAAAATCCATCTCTCACATTTTCTAAAAATTCAATCAATTTCAATATTCTAATAACACTTACACATGCATCACCATCACAATTCAATCTTGGTTATCCTAAAACATGAATTTATAACTGCATATCTACATACACATAACATCAATCAAGCACTTATGTATAATTATTTAGACACCAATTTGCACGATATATGAAATTTATATGCACACACACACATAAATATATATATATATATATATTTGGCCATCCAAGGATTTCTTAAAATTAAAATTTAAATCATACTTTCTAATTATTTCTAACATGATTCTAAGCTTGAATAAGGTTCAAGGAAACTCACGACAACTTCCCAACCAAAATCTCACTCCTTGGAATTTTCTTAAATTTTTCCTTTCAATAAAAATTAGGTTGAATTAAGAGATTCCTTTCATATTTTGATTGTTTTCTATGGTTTTCTTGCTTAAGAAAATTTTCTACAATTTCTCTAAGGTATCTTGGTGGTTCTTCAATGGTGGAAGATGGTGAAAATGGTGGAAGAAGATGGAAGAAAATGGTAGAGAATTTTAGAAGATGGTAGAAAAGTGATTTTGGCCTAATTAAGAAATATGATCTTAAATATCTTTAATCTACCTTTAATTCATCCAATCATAATATTAGGACATAAATCTCAATATTAAATTTGTTGAAAAATATCTTGAACTATGAAATTACCAATTTACCCCTGAACAAAGTAACCTTATTATACTAATGTATTTTCAATTCTATATTTCATGGCTAATCTATTTACCAAGTTATGGATATATCCTTATGAAATCACTTTATAAAATTTTCTAAAATTTTTACACTTAATACACTATAAAATATAACTAAAATCATCAAATTAATAATAACCACATAAACAAATACATCACATCCTATGCCTCGATTTAATGCCAACCAAGCATGCATATACTCAGTTTAATTCTCTTATATGCATAATATACTATGAACATGTCATGAATGCAAATGTAATGCATCCAAATAGTTACGAGAATTTTTGCATGAGTTCTACATATGAAGTGTTAAAGAAAACTGATACTTCTTAGTAAATGTTAGCAAATATTGATACTTATTAAAAGCAAAAAAAATACTTAAAAGAATAATTCATTGACACTTTTTAAAAAGGTATCAAAACCTAATATCACTAGATGTAATATTTTTAATGATATAATTATTTTAAAATAATTAATTCAAGTATGTAAAAATAAAATAATAATATTTTATTCATCAATTAGATTGTAATGTCAAAAGTGTTTAATTTGTAATTCACGAAATTAAGAACCAACTCAAAATTATCCAGAGTTGAATATGAAATCTACGTATGCAACTTAATAGGGAGGTGACTTGGGTTTCAAAAATTATTTTTGTTATACAAAATGACCCAAAAAATATTCAATAACAACTAATATAAAATAGAGTAATGGAAAGAGAAGAAATAGAAGATTTATAGTACTTTAGCAACTCGATGGCCTACATCTACTCCACAAGCTTTAAGCTTGTAATTTTTCACTAGGATAAGTCTTTCAATCTTTAAAACACTCAAAAACAATCAAAGGAGGGTTTTCTTTACAATCTTACAATTGATTCATTCAATCACTTGCTCACTTTACAAGAGTATAATAACTCTCCTAAATTCTCTTTTGTGTTTAAAGAAATATTACAAATAAAAATTACACCTCAAAGAATTTCTTCAATAAAAAAATGTGTACAAATGAATGAGCAAGGTATATGATATGTGTTTGTAACAATTTGTAAGTTCAACAATTATTTTAAAACTCAAAATATATTTTTAAGTGCTTGGAGTGCTTGAGATAATGTTTAAAATCAGCATCAATGTATTTTAGGCTTGTATTTATTTGGGTTCAAAAATTAATTGTTAGACATATAAAAATTTAATATTTATACGAAAACAATACGTTGACCGATTCATTAAAAGCAAATGGTAAAAAAAACTTGCCTAGCCAACCGGTTAGCCAATTATACAAAGTGGTGGGCCAGTTCCTAGAAATTGGCTAGCTAGTTTAAAGAAACTGATGGTTTGATTCATTAATTTCTTCTATTTTTAAAATTCAGAAAAATGTTGTGATTCAATCCCTGAAAATCTTGTAGTTTAGTCCTTTTTCAATTTTGAAAAATGCGATTAAGTTCATATCCTAACTTTCAAAAATGTTTCTTCTAGTACATTTAACAATATTAAAAGAATAAATTTATATAAAATGAATGAGCTTATAAATTTAAATTTTACACCTAAGCATATTTTATAAGATTTAAACATAAATACCCTTAGTTGGTGCTTTGAATCTTCATTTTGAATTTTTGATGCTTCTTTTTTCATTAAGCTTGATTAGATGACATATTTTATTATTATCTAAATATGAATTTGTATAACACTAAAGTCAACAGAATCAAACCGATTAGTTTGATTTTGTTCTGTTGGCCGAATTCGATTGTCCCATTTTTTGCCCATCCTTATTTCCTCCCTTGAGCTTGTATCTTTTTAGTGAGAAATATATAATGACGTTATGGCTATGGTACAAACTGAAGAAAAGAAATGGGAGATGAAAGCCAATGTCAACTAGTTGTAAAGAGTTTTAAATACTTCCATACATAAAATACACAAAAGTTATGGTCCAAAAAATAACCTTTTCAAATTCAGGTTTAGGGTTCTTTACGTAAGATTTGTTGACCTTGAGTAAAATTCGTGTTTTAGTCGGTTAATTGATGATTCCATGAACTGAGAAAGTGTTTGATAGAAGAATAAATGATGATTGAAAGAGTTTGGTTACTTCGGAATCAGAAGAATAAATGGTGATTGAAAACGTCGATATCGATATTTGAACATACTTCTTGGTTCCTAGAGAGAAATATAGGAATAACTAAATATAGCAAAATAGAAAAGAAAAACAAGCAAAAATAAAAAAAAAGTTTCAATTTTTTGCTCTCAGGACTGTCCAGGTCGCTTCATTAGATCGATCGAACAAACAGAAAAGCAAAAATCTGACCCTTTTTCCCTGAATCAAATCCGGTTCAGTCGATCAAAAAAAACCGAAACTTCCAATTCTTTTTGACAAACCGGACCAGATTTCTGTAGACAAAAAATGGCATGAAAAATAAACAGTTTACGTCAATTAGACCGGGCAATTTGACTAACTGGATCGACCGACAAAAAGAATAGCAGAAACAATAGCTTTTTCGATGAACCAGACCTGGTTTTGATGGACAAAAAAATCAAATTAGAATACTAGTGAGACTTAAAATTAGACCAAAAATCATTAATGATTGCATAAGGTTGCCACATGTATACACAGTAGTTATTCAAGTTGAAACTCCAAATAATTGTCTTTTCTAAAGTATCAACAAGCATATCAAGATCTCCGTCTTTGGCTATAAACTCGTGCAAATTTAATTACAAAACTGTATATGAACAAGATTTCTCATACTGGTTGTGTTTGCATTAATTGCATCCACCTGACAGTAGTAAAACCACTCACATAGTTTGTTATCATTCATATCTTCTGAATAGGCAATTCTCGCTCTTATCTTAATACAACATTTGTACATTCTGCAATATTAGTGTTCATAATGATATATCGTCTCCCACCAAAGTGAGAACCGGCCCGTTTGTTCAAAGAGATCACCGCCATCTACATCTTTGAACTTGGCTTACAGGTTTTGCTTTAGATGAAAAATACAAACACCATGTGGGAATATACTTCAGTAGCATATTTCTTAGTACTTGAATGGTGATTCGAAATTATGGCCAAATTCAGAATAATGTCAATCGGTTCCCACGACTTATTGAAAAACTATTCCTACGATATATCATTTTTACTGTCACCAATACCGAACGCAACAGGATATACACGATTGTTATCACCCTTAAATGCAATAACGAGCATTGTTAATAAAAATCGTCCCTTAAAAAATGCATCATCAACTGCAATCACAAGCTTTATCAAGGAAGTGAGTCCTCTTAAACAACTCTCGAGTACTATGAAAAAAAAAAACATGAAGTGATTTGTGGCATCTGCTTCGATGAATGTGCGAGATCCGTGATTGTTTTCCAAAGCATCAGCGTAGATGATGGAAGTAACTTAAATGAATTTGCAGGGGGACATCTTACACTATTCATTGCATATTTTCTACCACTCCATGCTTTATGGTAACTTGTATCAAAACCAAGTTCCTTTTGAAAATCTTGTTATATGTCAGCAAGTATGTACGACGATGAAGCACCATCATCCTCGAATTCAATATTTTGTCCAGTGAGTTTGGAGGATGCTTTGCGTCAATCTCTTTTTGCAGGCATCAAAGGATCGTGTATGAATATTGTAGTAATATCTTATTTGGAACAAATTGGAAAGATTTAACTTAGTAGCATGAAGACGCAGCTGCATCTGTTATCAATACACGTTACAAGATACATATTCGTACTTGAATTTAGTGTTTAAAATTGAAAGTTTTTCTTACAGCAAATCACTTAGCCTTAACTGCAAATCCTACTTAAGTTATAAATTTCTTTGACCACAAACCCATTATCACCAGCTTCAGCCTTAACCGCATCCGATCCTGTAATACTCATTGTGTTACTTCTTACAACCAAGCTAACTCTAGCTATATATTCTCTGTTGAATGATGGCTCACGTACATTCAGAAAATTAATATTCGTTGCTGGTGCTTCATAAATTAGTGGTGACTCATTAAGATAATCATTGATATCAACATTAACCTTAATTAGCTCCTGTTCATTATAGGCTGTGTATAGAAGAAAAATTCATCGAGTATCTCGGCACTGACAATAATATTATTAGGACCAAAACTCTCATGCCCTTCAAAATCGAGTTGTTCATCATCATGTGGATAGAATGTTGAACAAAGTTTGGGTAAATGTGACTCTCTTCCCAAGGAGCAGTCATTGGAGCTTGACTCATTTCTACAATAGAAACATTGGGTATAACCGTGCTTGGTTTTTGTTCAAGAAAAATTCTATGAAATTTCTATGTTTAAATCCTAAAACACTTGAGAGATGAAAAATTTTTTATGAGAAAAATTAAAATTTAAAAATTAAATTAATTAAAATATATTAAAATTTGTTACGCATTAAATGAATAAAAATAAAAAATTTTTAATTAATCAATTAAATTTTACTATAAATAAACATAATAACAAATTCAACAGACAATTAATAAAATAATAAAAATAAATCAGACATAAAAATTTGTTAATAAAAGAAAACTTTGTAAAGAAATATTCACAAGATAAAAATCTTTTGAGTTATTCAAGAGCTTCATTAAATTTTATTATTGAGAAAAAATTTATAACAAATAATTTGTCTTATAAGAATTCTTATAATTTTGATATTCAAAATTTTAAAAATTTTACTCCTATAAAATCACGAATGACACATTTTAATATTAGAAGTCCAACTACCAATACTTTGTAAAATTTTGAAAACTTGCAGTTAGATTTTAGAGAAAAGTTTAGTGATTATAATCCTTAAGAATAAACAATTATAAATCATTAAAATTAAGATAAAATTTGTGATCCACTTAAACACAAATTAGTTGGAAGGTTGTATAAAACTCATGGTAAAAGATCTTTGATCAAGGAAACTAGAAAAATAAAAAATAGTCAGTCACCAAATCCTAAAACATGACTTGGGTATTTATATTTTCATAAAGGCACTCGAGTTTAGGTTAGGCGTAGGTGAAGCAAGCACCCAAGTCACTTGGCTGTTCAAGCACTGGTCATGCGAAAGTCAAGCATTGGGATTTTGGAAGGTGACCATTTGAACACCAATCGAGTGGAAGTCAGGCGCTCGAAATTGCTCAGAGTACTAGTCAAGCACTAATCAAGCACTAAGCTTCTAAAACTCTATGAACATATACTCAAACATCAATTAAGACTTGAACAAGCTCACTTCAAGCATCAATCAAGTTTCAAATAAGCTCAATTCTTCTAAAAAAACATTAGATACACCCTTTTGTTTGTAGAAGCACCCCATTTCTAATACATATATTAACATAATAAATACAATTATGTATTTTGTCATAAAAAAAATAATTTTTTAAAAAAAATTATTGAATAAATTACTTTATCTAATTTGAATTGTTCAATAAATCAATTAAAAAAAATTCTTACAAACATTATATAAAATCTCATAGAAGTTTAATAAAAATAAATCAATAACAAAATGAATTTGAATGATTGACTAGGAGTTAATATTAGTAATTTGAATAATTGTTGTTAAGTTTAAGAGTAAAAAAACACAATCTCTTTATTTATATAATTATTTGAAAACTTGATTGTTTTTGATTTTCAATTATCTCAATGCAGGATGATAGGTTTTCAATTAAGACAATGTTAGGAATACAAATTCTTTTATGATATTGAAATAATCAGATCTCCTTTGGTTGCTCTAATTGTATTTTGTTTAAGGAATAATATCTTAATTAGAGTTAGGCATCGTATCATCTGCACAATTTTTATTAATCTAAACAAAATTTAAAAAATTTAGGGCAATTTTTTTGTGGCCTTTACGAGGACAATTACGGAATTTTCTAGAGATGGGCTCTTAAGCCCAAACAAAGAGTCCCTTGGCAGAAGATATTTGTTCACTAAACCAGTAAGTGAAAAACGAATCTACTTCCAACCCTTGGGGGCACAAACAATGTAAAAGTAAAACCTCCTGTGCTAATCCGAAAAGAAAACAAAATAATTTAAAAAATCCTGATAAAATTTCCCCATTAATCATATTTATGGGTGGTACATGAAGCAGATTTTGTATATCCCATTCAAGCTTTGATATTTTGGGGCTGGGTTTGTCTCTCGTTCTACCAATGGAATCAGTATTATCGGCGAATGATAAGCAGAGCATGGTCTCTTCTTTTCTCGAGATCGCCGTTGGCCAAACCGCTGAGACCGCTGTTCAATTTTTGCAGGTTTATGTCTCTTTTTTTTTTTTTTTTTTCCCTTCAACGCTGATCGATGGTGTCTTGCGATTTAGCAATTTTTATTAGCAAAACCCGGGAAATTCATGTTATGACATTGGTGAATTGAGTTTTATGGTTGTTTGCAAGTTTTATAGGGTTGGATTAGCAGAGGTTTACATTCTGTCAGCTCACTCTTTTTTTTTTTTTTTTTTGCCTTAAATAAGATCGGCATTCATATTTTTGCTAATAGGGATTTTAAAGATAAAGATGTTCTATACTTTAAAGAGTGACAATCTGTTTTTATTGTGACTTTATTGATACCATTGATTGAAAAATTTTAATTTGATTTTTATGGAAATGTGTTCATACATTTTAAGTAATGTTTTGTTTTAGATAATGTTTGTTTTCAGTTATTTTGAACCATATTAATGTAATGTATTGGGCGAGGTTTCCGGTGTTGTCTTTCTTAACTCAATGGTCCTATTTCGGAGAACAGGCCACAAGTTGGAAGCTTGATGAAGCTATTCAGCTGTTCTATGTGGGTAATGAAGGTGGAGGAATTGCATCGGGTTCACACTCATCGCCTGAACAAAATCCAGAATCAAGGGCTGACCAGAATTTAGGGTATGTTAGAATATCTACAGATATATAGTTTGTTGGTGTTTAATTTTATTGCTGCAGTCTTTGATGTTAGCTTCCTATATTATCCCAGAACTGCTGGACAGGAGGTGGGAGATGAAGTTCGTCCTCCTCTGCCTGTTGTAAGGGATACTCTTTATGACAACCCAACATTTTTTGGGTATGCTTTCTTTGTCAGTTTTTCATTTTTGTCTTTAGTGAAGGGGAGTTATATGATTTAATGGCTTCTTTCTGTCACCATAATTGAGGTATAACAAAAAATGCAATGTGGCTCTTTAATCTTATTTGTTTATTCCTTTTATGGGGCAATTTGCTATTTGTTTTGTGTTGTATTTTATTACTTTTTATAATGTAGTGATTTCCTTATCTTCATTTAGAGGGTCACGAGCAGGATATCCACAACATGAACCAAGTTCATTGATAGCATTCCGGAATTTTGATGAGGAAATGAAACGTTCTGGGGTTTGGGAATCTGACCAAGGTGCTGCATCTACTGCAGAAACTTCACGAGATAATCTTGCTTCTTTGTACCGTCCTCCATTTCATCTTATGTTCAATGGTTCATTTGAAAAGGTATCTGTGAGCCTCTTATTAAGTTTCCTACCATATTATTTATTCAAATAAACCTATCCTTTTTTTTCTTTTTCTTTTCAAAAAAGAGATTATTGAGTAACTTCATTGAATTTGTTGGAAAGATTACAACTGTGTAGTGGACCTGGTGTACATGTGTTACAATCAGTTATATTTATCAAAACTGCTAGTTGTTTTTGGGTAAGAAGTATTAGTGGCTAGTTTTGTTAAAATGTATAGGATTTTAAAGATATGTGGCAAGACATGCTTTATCTAATGGACTGTTACCAGTACATAGGTTTTTATTTTTACTTTTATTTTTTTGTAGAAATATAATTACATTTCTATTAACTGGGGTAGTGTTGAAGGTTCTGAGAAATCTTTCCTGAAATTGCCTATAATGATTTTGCATTTCTGTATTTTAAGAGAAAAATGGAGAGGAGTTAGAATTTTCACCCTTTTCTCTTTGTTATGCTAGATGTTGATGGACATGCAATGTGTAGTCTGGCCCTCATCCCGCTCTTCTCCCATGCAGTTTGTGTTGAACCTTTTGTTGCATCAGTTTTGACATGCATGTTTTTCATCATGTACCTGGATGAAAAACAACTGATCAGTGGAGTTGGGTTACTACTTTTTTATGGAACAACATTGGAAAAGCTCACTTTGTTGGTCCCCTTTTTCAACCAGCACTAGAAGCACTCGTGATACACATGCTAACTTATTTGGAATTTTAGGAATTTTGAACTGCTAATATTCTCTGGACAGAAAAATTTATGATTCATCTAACTATTTGAGTTAACCTTGGGCTGCTTGAGGGAGCCTTGTGGGAATATCCCAACTGCAGTGGGTACTTCCCGATTGGTCTCTTATTGAGTTTTGTAGGTTATCTAAACCCGATGGCTTGAAATCTGATTATTTCTTATTCATGGTGGAAAAGTTTTCACTACTTTTGTTCCTGGTTGGAACATCAACAAAATTTGAGGTTTTATTTTTATATTTTTCTTTTCCAGAAAGTGGAAAAATAATGAATTTAATCCTCTGATTTACAGAAGCATCAAAAACTCTATGTTCAATCTTAATTTGTCTGATTGCTTGACGTTGTAATGTTGCATTTGTCTAGCTGTTTGATTTTTGAAAATGTTAATTTAAGCCTTATATTTGTTAATCCAGGCAAAGGATGCTGCTTCTGTTCAGGACAAATGGCTCCTTGTTAACTTGCAATCTACAAAGGAGTTTAGTTCTCATATGGTAATGCTCGCTCTCTCCTGGCTTCCTTGAGTCAATCTTTCTTTCTTCTTTATCTTTTCTTTTATTTTTTAATGTTAAAAGTACTAATTCATGTTACATATATTGCTGTCTGAAGCTTAATAGGGATACTTGGGCAAACGAAGCTGTTTCCCAAACTATAAGTACTAACTTTATCTTCTGGCAGGTTAGTATGTGTTTTCATAGTCCTTTATTTCTTTAAGTGCTCTTCTGTCCTTTTGTGAATTGGGTTCATTTGACAGCGTGCTACAAATTCTGTAATGCTATGTATTATAGAGTCTCAACCCTTTGATGTTAATTGATGACTAGTGTTATATGCATTCTGTAGCCTCACTTTCCTATGTTCTGGCTAATATGTTCATGTCCCTGTAAATAACATATTGGAATCCATTGCATCATTGGACAAGAAATCACCTTTGGAAGCAAAATGTGAAAATTGTGGCCCACTTAACAGCAAAGAAGAATTTCTGGTGTGACAACAGTGCCCACCATTGTTCAGTTTTTAATCCTTAGATTTTTAGTCTTTGGGTTATTTGGCAAAAAAGTATTATCATTCTTTCCCAATGAACCATAGTTCAGAGTCATAATTGGAGTCTAAGTTGAGGTATTTTACCTCTTTCAGTAAAAACTTTTGGAATTTTTATATCCAAAATTTCTATTTGTTTGTTAGATGTTTCAAATTTTATGTTAGGCATTTCAAGTTTTGTGTCAAGAGTTTTAAGTTTTCATCTTTATTATTGATGATTGTAACCCCCAAGATTTTTCTTTTCTAGTTTAGAAATAGGATTTAATGGTTTCTGGAGTTCATTGTTGAGGTCAAAGTTATTTTTGAACTGTTGGAGAAGAGTGTACGTTTGTGATTCTTCCACCATTCTTAAGTTTATTTAATTTTTATTTTGTTCTTTTTGCCCTGATTTTTTTCTTTCCCAGATATGCCTCTGTTATCCTTAAAGTTTAACACTTATACACCTATATTATATGTCATTCAATTGAAGCCATGAAATTCGAAAGCACACCTGTCCAGTTCACATCCCTCTGTGTGGCAAGGTGACACACTTCATGGACACACTTCATGGTTCTTCATTTCCATTAGTTCAGTATGACACATAAATTAGCGTTTTCTGAAATCCTAACTGTTTTACTAATCATAAATTTCTTTCAATTGCACATCTAAATGTCTGTAAACCTAGAAGTCATTGTTTGTCAATGTTATAACAAGTTAACAAAAATCAATAAACCTAAAAATGATTCCCTAATATATCTGGTTATTGTGGTTTTAGTACTGTTGCTTAGATGTGAGTTCCTCATTAATAATTCTTCTTCATGCAACTGATTTTTGTTGTTGGCTTTAGGTGTATGATGATACAAGTGAGGGCAGGAAAGTTTGCACCTATTACAATTTGGGTTCTATTCCTATAGTGCTTGTTATTGACCCAATTACAGGTCAAAAAATGCGGTCATGGTGTGGAATGGTTCAACCAGAGAGTCTGCTAGAGGTACTTAGCAGTCATGTATATTACTGTATTTTTATAGTAAATTAAAATTTTTTTGGGTTCATGGGGTTAACTAACGTTTAGTTTATTATGTTGATCTCAATGACATCTTTTAAAGCATTGCCTTGCTGATAGTAGAATACATGTGTATTTTTTAGGATCTAGTGCCATATATGGATGGTGGCCCAAGGGTTCAACATTCGACTTTGTCCCATAAACGCCCCAGAGGAGGAAGTTCCATGACTCCTCAACAAAAAATTAAAGGTAAATTATGATCAACTCCTTCTGTGATCTTACTATTACATTACCGTGCATAATATCAGCTGGTGAAAGGTCAGTTTGTTCCAGCATTATAATTTCACTGTCAAAAGTAGCAGTTTTCAGTTATTGTATCAACTTATTATGCAAAGCCTGCTGTGTAGTTTTTGATTAGTATTGTTCAAGGAGAATTATTAATTTAACATCTAGTGTATCTTATGTGAGACATTATGCTGGAAATGGTGAAGTTTATAGAATCTGATGGCTTGACTTATAACCGTCTGGTCTTTGCTGTCGGGACAAAATTAGTTCTAGATAATTTTCAATCTCATTGGATTTGTGTAGTTTACCAATGCTTTCTTGTATTATATTTGGCAACATAAATTTGAGTTTACTTGCCCTAGTGTCCTCAGATAAAACCACCGATGTTGAGAATGAGGAATTGCAGAAGGCACTGGCGGCTTCCATAGAAAACATTAAGGACTCAATTGGTGTGACTCCCAGTGAGACAGACATAACCAGTAGTGACAAGGAGGAAACATGCACCCCTCAGAAGCCTGCATATCCACCTCTTCCTGACGAAGAACCCAATGGTGATAGGAACCTCCTTTGCAGGGTTGGAGTCCGTCTCCCTGACGGTCGCAGGTTTCAGAGAAATTTCTTGCGTACAGATCCTATAAAGGTTGGAATAATTCTTCAAATTTTTGGTTTTGTGGAATTTGTTTTCATTTGGATATGCATCTCCTTGACATCTAATGCTCAATAATGTTATGAATATTGCATATTAAATATATGGTCGATGAACTCATTCCTTGAGGTTTTGGCCATTCATTTTGCATATTAAGTATGCTTGTATTACAGTTCAGAAAGCAGCTCATTGTAGGGGAAGGACATTATGGGCTACCACTGGGAGGCTGGACAAATGGGTGGATTAGAGTTCTAGCCTCACGTTTGGTTCTGACTGCTAATTGACCTTGGAATACCTGTCCATGGATGAGATTTTGTTCCAAATTCATGGGTGATAATCATAATTTAGTGCAAATTGATACTACACCAAACAAAAGCTACCATATGCTATCTTATGTCCAATCCACTCCCAAACATTATTCTGGCCTTGTTTTATGCCCCAAATGTATTTGTCAGTTAAAGGACAAGTCATAATGACTCATTTACTCCCCATTGTTTGGTTTATTGATGCATAGACCCCCTTTGTCAAACTAATTGTGAATCATATTCCTTCCAATTAGTTTATGCTGTTTATTTTGTAGACGGATACGTTGTTCGTTCCATTGATGAAACATATTTTATTAAATGTTACTTTAGTGTGTCAATCAATCACAAAAGTTTGACAAGATCATTACACTATTTTGAATCACTCTTCATAAATTGTTTTATAAATATACTATTGTAATAAGATTTATATTTTGATTTTTAATTACATGAGTTTTGAACTTTTATTATTTATGCTGTCACATTGCAAAATGTTTGTTATAGGGATAAATTCCTGATTTCAGTTTCTCTGTGTTGTTTCTTTGGCATATTTTGTTTTGACTTGGAAATTGACTGGCTATTCGTATTAGCCAGCTGATAGTTTGCAATTAGTATCCAAGTCGAAGGCTGGTATAGCTTGCAAGTTTGAAATAGTCTTTTGTTATTTGATTTTCTTGTTCAGCTGCTATGGTCTTTCTGCTACTCTCAACTAGAGGGAGCCAAGACAAAGCCATTTCGCTTGACACATGCAATCCCAGGGGCTTCCAAGTCTCTGGATTATGATAGTAAATTGACCTTTGGGGAATCGGGGCTGGCCAACTCTATGATCTCAGTTACTTGGGAATGAAAAATGGTCTTGTTGGAAGCCATATAACAGAGAAAAGTTCTTCAACTGCTAAATGCTTGGGCTAAGATTTGTTAATGTCTGTTGGTCGTATGCCCAAGATTTGTTAATGTCTGTTGGTCGTATGCCCTTTTTGGTTTCCTTTGTAAGTTAACCAGAGGTTTGGATACTCGGTTCAAATTTCCTTTATTTATCATGTATATACTACCTAATGTTTGGGACAAGGATCGCTACTTTATCCTATATTTAGTATAAATTAACTTCTGCTGCCCTTTTATTTATTTAGTTGT
>CP135537.1:2498258-2657946 GCA_032402905.1 Khaya senegalensis
TATATATTAAATAATTTTATTATATTAATATAATAAAATTACCGTAATTAAAATTTTTTCTTTTAACAAGGGAGCCCTGCCATGTATATTATCCTTTTTTATTGCAGTGATTTGTACCCCGGTTACCATCTATTTATATGGCCATTGCATAGTTTCTTTCTTGCATTATCATCTACTCTTTCTCCATCCTTTGCTTTCTATCTTTCTGTCTTTCAGTGAAGCTATGGAACGCCCGGTTCGTTTGTTTTCAACGGTTCTACTTGTGCTGCTGCTGCTTTTTGCCTGCGGTATAACTAAATTATTCTCTCTCTTTCAATTTGTTAATTCGTTTCTTTTTATAATACAGGACATGCACTCAACTCTTTTGAACTAATTAATATTAAAGCTAAATTTTCATTAATAACTGTGGGTATGTTGGTGCATGCTTGATGTGGACAGAAATGGGGCCGATGGTGGCGGAGGGAAGGACATGCGAGTCTCAGAGCCATCGGTTTAAGGGGACATGCGTGAGGAAGAGCAACTGCGCTGCTGTTTGCCAAACTGAAGGTTTCCTTGGTGGACATTGCCGAGGCTTCCGTCGACGATGCTTTTGCACTAAAAAATGTTAACATCGTTCATAAATCTATGTCAGAAGATTGATCAACTTTTGAACTTGCGTGATCTAGGCGATGCGATCGAAAATAAGAAGGATTCCTATCCAGCAATGGGATTCCTGATTTTTGTTTGTTGTGTTGTGTTTCTGTGTTTCAGCTTTTGCTTCACTGCTTGCTGTTTTTCAATAATATTCCTGTCCTTTCTCAAGTCTTATGCAATAATTCTATAGTTTCCTCGTGTAATATTTGGTGTTATGTATGGATCGTGTGATGCTTCAGCAAACAAAGGAGGAAATTACCTTTTATTTTAACAGTTTTATGCTTGCAACTTTTAGTTAATAGGAAAAAAAAAAAATTAAATAAAAAGGAAACGATGTAATGACACATTAACATAGTGAAACCATGGGTAGAAAAGTTAAAATCTCTTGTGATAACTAGAATCAGCTTAGTTTTAATAAAGTGAGTAGATCTGCCATTTTTTAAAAAATATTCCTTTTGATGTAAAATGGGGCAATTTATTATTATTATTATTATTATTAGATTAATTAAAATTACTTATGCCTTCTTTATTTTATTAATTCAGGCAAAATATGCACTTTCTTAGGAATGAAAAACTTAAACATAATGTAATGACACACTATGGTGGTGAAACATGTATCCTAATCATGGATTATTATCCATAGAATTTTTGTCATTTGTTAAATAAGTTAAGATGAAGAATTGTTTTCTTTTACACAATTTTTTACATAATTTATCTGTGTTATATTATTTTAATTAAATAATTAATATTATATTTCACATTTTTTATCACTTACGATGTATCAATTATATATATTATATCTTATCTCAATTATTAAAAAATTATTAAAAGTGAATTGATCTAATAATTAATAAATTAGTATAAAAATTATATAAAATTAATAATATTTTAATTTAAAAATATATTTATTTTTTATTAATTTATTTATAATTAAAATAATATAAAATAGAGGAATAAACCTCAGCATAATAATGTAGCACGATTTTCCACACGGCGATGACTCAAAAGTGAAAAAAGGCAAAAGGCTAACTGCTGAAATAGTTGTAAAGGGTCAAGAAGCTTTGTTTGTTTGGGAAGAAAATGAAAGAAAAACAGAGAAAGAAATACGAATAAGTGTCTTTTTTTGAAAATTTTTTTCCTGCGTTACTTGAAATGACTACAAGCTTAACATATTTATATTAACAAAAAAATCTTCTAGATTACACCATAAGCTTAACTAATCACCTCACTGCAGAACTAATTACAATTAACAGATTTTTTAACTAACATGATTATACAACTAATCAATTAACTAATCTTAACAAATTTCTCCAGCACTGCAGTCCAGCTCAACAGCCATCTCAGCAGTCGAACTCACCAACTAGCAATTCAGCTCAGTCAGTCAAAGCTATATCACCTGACCATATACATTATCAATAGTGACCAGATCAACAATTATAAAAATGCATCATCTGTCGTGTCTTTCCACCGTGATGTGGAATGATAAAAGCAGAATATATAACTCACCTCTTATTTGTTAAATAAACTTCAAAAGATTAGGATTTGTTCCACCTTTGATATTATGGTAATTCATTCATTTATGCACTTAAGTTTTTTATTCATTTGTTACAAAATACTAAGAGAATTAAACTGTAACACACTTTATAGTCAAAACTTATTCTAATATTTTATGAATGGTTTATATTACAAAATCTTCCTATTTAACCTACAACTTTAATGATTCTTTATATTTGATCACTACTATGATTTTATTTGATATTGTAGTGATATTATTGTGCTTTAAAACTAAAATAATTAACTTAAAAAAGAATTAATATCTCACTACCTTTGCCACGCGAGACCTTTTAATCATGAACCCACTTAACACTTATTGTCTATTTTTACAATTTTTCGAGAACATATATCTTAAATAAGAATATCTTATTAAGGGGCAAGAAAAAAACTTAGGTGTTGGCCGTTCATCTTTACAAACCTAAAATCAACCTATATTTTATTTAATATTGAATATGAAATTTAATAAATTAATTTTTTAGATAAATAAAAAAAAATACTTAACCTTGAAGTATGGGTTTGATGATTTTATAAGGGAATAGAGTAAAAAATAATGTAAATTATTTAAAATGTTGGAGAAAATAAATTCTTGTATTAATTGTGATTATAATAAGTACATAAATATATTCTTATACAGGCTAAAACAAAGTAGGAAAATTTGTACTCCTCTTTAACATTACTAAGCATAATAATAATAATTCAATAAATCTTTTCCTTTTGTAACTCTAGCAAAGAGAATGGATAATTCTCACCCAATAATTCTCACCCTGTTCACGTTCCATATTTCGTTATATGCACTTTTTTTTTAAATTTTTTATTTTCTTTAAATTAATAACATAACATATTATAGTAATATTCTTATTTAAGTTAATTAAAATTTTTATATTGTTGAATGTTATGAATATAAATTAATGTAAAAATTATTTAAAAAAATGAAGTAAAGATAGGATTAAAATTTGAAAAAGACATAACCCTTGAGATTTAGTTAAATGTACATTTTAACCCTATTGATTCCAAAAATATTTACACAAAATCTCAATTGGTTAGTTTAATTCATGAGTTTGGACAGAATAAATGTAATATGATATATTTAACTCTTAACATAATTATCATTTATAGCATATTATAATAAGTATAACAAAATTTTGATAAACTATCTAAATTAACAAAACAAAATTAATAAATAAGGATCTACATGAAAATTTTTTAAACTACTAGGGTAGCATTATTTTTGTCGAATCTTTAATATATATATATATATATATATATATTTATATATATATCATTTCTATGAATAAAAAGTGGGGAGGAAGAAGGAAAAGAATTGCTCACAATCACCACTATCTGTTCTATAACATAATTAACATCAAAACATTTTATTTAATATAAATTTTGTACTTTTCTTTTAATTCAATAACTTAATACTCATTCATAAATCTATTTTATTACATATTTTCATAATCAAATTGTTCAATTTATTTTATTATCATCGAATATATTGTGTGTTATTATCTTTATCTATTAAATCATATTTTCATAATATCTAATATATTATGTGGCTTATTATCTAATTCTCATATTAACATGTACCTATAGAATTTTAGATTACAAAAGTTCGAAACCCATGCCTTACTAAAATTGTTATTTTTGGCTAGAATGATGGGGCAAGTTCAAAATTAATAATTAAGAATTGTTGATTTTAATTCATTAATTAAAATTTATTAATCTTTTCAAAAAATTTTAGGTGAAATGATCTTACCTTATAATATAGTTGATGCAATGGAATTATCTAATTAATGAAATAAAAAAATTATTTGTTAATGATAATTAAAAAAAAATAAATATAATCTCACTATTCAATTAGTACAGTGAAATAAAATTTATAAAACTTTACTTTAATTTTTTTTTTATTTTATTGGTTGGATTCCACTCAATTTGTTAATCGAATAATTCTATTACGTCAGTTATACTGATATGATAGAATTATCTTATCTAAAATTTTATCTAACCTATTTGTTAAAGATTTTGATTATTGATTGTTAGCATAGAAATCTTTGTAATATTCTTAAAATCATGCATAGCTTATGGTTGGATTCCACTCATTTTATACCTTTTACTTATCAACTTCATTATAAAGGCTAATCTTGACGTTTAGATCAAGATTTATATATGTAATAAAAGTTGGCATAATCTGGTAAATATTTTTGATGACCAGAATAGGCCGATTATAATCATCAATTACTATAATTTTTTTTAAAATTTTTTTATATCAACCTCAGCTAGACCTCACAATTTATTAAAAGAAATTGAAATATAAATCAAGAGACACAATAAGCCTTACCCTTTAGGATAGCTACGAAACTTGAAATAAAAAAGCACTTATAATCAGCCCACCAAAGAAATGAATATTTGGGAAAATTCGTAGCAATGGAGTATTCCCGCCTTTTGTTAAAAACTTGTTAACATAACGTGGTAATAAATGTCACCAAGTAAAATCATCACAAAATAGTCCGAATAAGTTAGCTGACATGTTGATAGTCCTATTATTCTCCTAAATATATGAGGAAAAAAAAAAAAATACTTTAAATGCATTTTAAGAAGATGACTGAGGCAATTGAGCCAAACATTATGAAAATGCCAATATGGATCAAACTAGAGTTTGTAAGCAAATGGCTGACTAAAACAGAATCACATTCAAGCCACAAGCTCAAGCAATCTCTAAAAATTGTAGACTTAATAACAAAAACCACTACCATGAGCTATAGGCACAAAATTCTTGTGCTTAAATCCTTGCCAACACCAAAAGAATAAAAATAGTTATTTTGATGCATGTGACCAAGTCATTCAATAAAGTAATTATCGAATTTCTAATCTCAACTACCGAAGATCACCAACATGAGTTCATGGTGATTCAGCAGAAAATTCAGCCATAGAAAATAAGAATAACAAGCAAAGTTTGTCCAATCAAAACCTCAAAGAGATAACTACTCAATTGCTAATCAAAGAGAAAGAAAAAACATAAGGTATTTCAGGAATCAAGATTGAATTTTATTGAGTTAAGAGCTTGGTTTTACGAAAAACAAGAAGAAGATGAAATCTTGAACTTTTCATGCCTTCCCTCTTTTTATCTACTCAATCAATTGATCTTCCTTCATCTCTAGCTCTCTCCCCTTTTATTTCAACTTTCATTCAGTTATTTTCTATTACAGCATTTAACAAACTAACCAATTTATAAACTAACTAATTGAATATACCAGCTCAACTTCATTAGAATCTTGTCAGTTCAGCATAACTATTCCAGTTTGGCATTGAGTCAGCAAGATTAAGAAAAATAATCTTGAGCTACTACACTATGAATTTTAAATCATTATTTACAATCTCCACCTTGATTTAACATTCATATTCAATCTTCCTGCCTTCAATTACCAATTAAACAAATGACATGTTCAACAAACTCATACAATGTTTGAACTTAGCTCCATGAATACTTTCTGTCATCATATCAATCAGATTCTCTGCTATATCTGATTTTTGTACCTTGACCACTACTTTAGAGATCAAAACTCTAATGAAATACAATCTTACATCTATGTGCTTGGTCCTTTCAAGAAAAATTTGTTATTTACAAGTTGGCACTTTGGCTGTTACATTGAATTATAATACGCTTTTGATGAAATTCAAGTTCTGCCACAATCTATTATAATCACAAGGTCTTTTTAACTAATTCCATAGTAGCCATATATATAGCTTCTGTTGTAGATAGTGTTACAACAGCCTAAAGTAATGACTTCTAGCTAACAACGCAATCAAATAGAGTGAAGACATAAGCTGAAAGGGATCTTCTTTTGCCAAAATCTACTGCAAAGTCAGAGTCTATAAAACCCCTTATACTTTCTTCACTTGCCTTCTTCCTTTGATACACCAAACAGATACCAAAGCTTCCTTTAACATGTTTGAGCATCCATTTTAGTGCTTCCCAATGTGCCTTTCCAGTAAACAGTTAATAAAGCTTCCTTACTACACTTACTAAATAAGCAAGGTCTTGTCTTGTACAAATTATTGCATACATGAGATAGCCTACCAAGCCTACATAAGGTATGGAAGTCATGTATTTTTCTTCATCTTCATCCTTGGTGATTGTTCACTTAACAATTTGAAGTAAGCTACCAAAGGAGTGCTAATTGACTTAGCATCCACCATATTAAACCTTTGAAGCACCTTTATCAGATATTGCTCTTGTGATAACCTGAGCTTTCTCTCATTCCTTTCCCTTGAGATTTCTATTTCCAAGATCTTCTTAACTGGCCCCAGTCTTTCATTTCGAAAGTAACATCAATTCTGACTTTTAATTCTAAAATTTTCTCCTTACTTCTATTAGCTAAAAGCATGCTATCCACGTATAACAATAAATACATCATCTCTTCTTGAAATTCACCTTCGAAGTATACACAACTATCATTATAGCTTCTCTTGTATTCCTTTTACATCATGAAATCATCAAACTTCTTATTTCATTACCTTGGGGACTATTTAAGCCTATACAATGATTTCTTTAACAAGCAGACAAGATCTTCTTTCCCATACATTATGAATCCCTCTAATTGATCCATGCAGATCATCACTTCATTCAGATCACCAGTAAGAAAGATGTCTTTACATTTAATTGATTTAATTTCAAATCAAAAATTGAGATCAAAGCTAGCATGATTCTAATGGAGTATGTCTGACTATAAAAGAGAAAACTTCATTAAAATCTATGTCTTCTCTCTGTTTAAATCCTTTTGCTAGTTTAGCTTTATGCTTAACTGAATCTGAGCTTCTAACTTTTTCCTTCCTTCTAAAGATCCATTTGCAAACTATGATCTTTCTATTTTCAAGTTTAGGGACAAGCTGCTAGATTTTATTCTTCTTCAAAGGCACTATTGCTTCACTCATGGCTAGATGCCATTTATGTGAATCAGGTCCTTCTAATGCTTCATTTCTAGAATTTGTTTCATCATTATTGAATGCCACAGCAGTGACTAAAGCATAAGCTATTAGATCAGCATAACCATATCTAACTGATGGTTTAATTTGTCTTTTATTCCTATCTCTCACCAAACTATAATCTTGGTGAAAATGTGAATTGTAATCTAACATGGTGTCTGATTGGATAGGTTTTAAACATGTTCTATCATCCTTATCAAGCCCCACCTCAAATTGAGTATCCACTGAACTTTCTAAGTTTGAAGTTTGGCTATCTTTACCTCTTGCTTTCTTTTCCAGCATCTCACTTATAAAGTTTCTGAGCTCAACCATCAAAGATCACTAGCTTAAGTTCATGATGATTCAGCAAAAACTTCCGCGATGAAAAAACAAGAATAACAAGCAAAGTTTATGCAATGAATACCTCAAAAAGATAACTATTTATTTGCTAATCAAAGAGGAATAAAGAACAAAATGAATTTCAGAAATCAAGATTGAATTTTATTGAACTAAGAACAATGGTTTTACGAAAACAAGAAAAAGATGAAATCTTGAACTTTCAATGCCCTCCCTCTCTCTTTCTACTCAATCAATGGATCTTCATTCATCTCTAGCTCACTCTCTCTTTTTATTTTTAGTTTTCATTCAATCATTTTTTATTATAGCATTTAACAAACTAACCAACTTACAGCTAACTAACTGAATATGTCAGCTTAGCTTCATTAGAATCTTGCCAATATAGCATAAGTAATCTAGCTTGGCGTTGAGTTAGCAAGATTAAGAAAACTAATCTTGACTTGCAGCATTGTGAATTTTGAATCATTATTCACAATAATATTATTGAATAATAAAATCAAAGTTAATCACACCATTTATAATATCAAGAACATTATATATATATATATGTGAGAAATCATGATCACATTGAGATTAAAATAAAATATCTAAAATTAATAGTCCAAATATATCAAGAAATTCAACCGATTTTACTTGAGGAAGTTGATTCATCAAGCTGTGAAATTCAAAACCCAAGTCTTCTGAATTTGAATCGCGGTAATCGTGGTGATTGTTAGTAGTATTAGGGGTAGTATTCAACACAAAGTGAGAGAGTCTAAAGAGAAGAATGTAATCTAACTGTAAGCTAAATACATTATATAGACAGAGACAATAGTTTATGCATACAATAAGCAGCGAGTGTAGCAATTTCCCGATCACTGAGTCTTGCATTTATTATGACCTTTTTGGAGTTTCTATTTTAAATAATAAAGTTTGACCATCAACCAATTTTGATCGATTTAATGAAAAGAAGTTCGCATATGTTTATGACAATTATTCAATTTTCTGCATGTATTGGGTATATATTTGGACGTTTAAGGTAGACTGCCTTAAGTAGTTTTTTTAATTACTTTAATTTATAAATTTTATTAGGAAAGTTTAAATAAATTAGGCATCACTATTTAGTGCTTGAAATAATTAGTTTTTATTGGTTTAAAATTTAAAATGTATAAAAATCTCTATTAAGTTCGACAAAATATTAATCTACACAATTAATATTTAATTAAAAAATAAATAAATTAGTAACTCCATTGACACTTTAAAATATACTTTGAACATTCTACATACTTATTTATTTTTAAATTACAATAATTTTTATACCACACATCCTTACAATATACTTAAATACTTCTCAATTATATTTTTTTATCATGTATTTTAATTTTTTTCTATGAACCAATAAAAATATTCAGCACATTAAATTAGAATGTTATTTTTTTTAAAGTTTTAATCTTATTAATTATCTTAATTATATATATGTATATATATAATATTAACAAAACGAAATACTAATTGATTTCCATTTTAGTATAATTTGACTTCTAATTTAGTTTGATTTTATTCTGATTGACTGCCAAGTTTATTTTAACATGCCAATTTTTCTTTTATTCAGTATGTGTGTGTGTGTATATATATATATATAAAATGGTAATGCAAGCTATGTCAATAATTACTGTAATTAAATTCAATCTAGAGTTAAACAAACCTTTTACAAAGCTGCTGCATACCCACAAGTAAATTACTTTTAAGTTTGAAAATTCAAAAACTATAGTTAATTAATAAGTTCAATCGTTAAATGGAAAAGTTAACAAACAAAATTCAATTTTTCGAGCTTGTACTTGTTTTGAATTCTTCAAATTCAAACATTGTAAACTTCAATTTCATTTTATGCAATTACACGTAAAAACAGAGCTGTTAACATAAAAACAGCAAGAAATATATATAAATATTGCACCAATGCAATATCAGTAAATGATAAAACCAAAATTCATCACCCCTGTATAATATAACAAAAATTGATTAAGAAATTAAATTTTCATGTGGGACATGTTGGAGAGATCTTGTGATTAAACTAAAATAAAATTAATGTCTAAAATTATATCAAATAAAATTTATTCAATCATTATTTATTTAAAGTTAACATGCGCACACACACATAGATATAAGTTGTCTAAAATATCATCTATATATACTAATAATAATAATAATTGGAATCACTTTGCATTGCACAACATGAATTCATATTGTCAATGCTCTCTCCACTTTCTTTCTTTTCTTGAAAGACATGTCTGGCAACGCAAGATCTTCAACCGTGTGTACTTGGGAAATATCAAGAAAAGCTCTTGATCTTCCCTCATAAAATTTCGATAGTCCTTTTCTGAAGAATTAAAAAAAAAAAACAACAACCATTACAGCTATAATAAAATAATAAATAAATAAATAAATAAAAAGATCAGAAATTAAATAATTACCTCTTCTTCTTTTTCTTCTCAGTCTGAGGGAGTTGATTCGTCAAACTTTCAAAATCGAAAACTGCTATGTCCTCTGATTTTGAATCATCGTCATGGTCGTCATTGTTAGTAATATCAGGGTTTGGGTTAGGGCTAGTATTCATGGAGTAATATTGCTGTTTCTTGTGCTCCATAGCGCCCAGCTTAAAAAGGGTAGAATGTAATGTAATGTAATTGTAAGCTATATATATAATATAAAAATATGTAGACATGGATATAGACACAGTTTTCAGACTGTAATAAGTAGCAAGTTTTGCAATTTTGGAACCAAAAATCTTCGTAGTAGACACAGTTTTCAGACTGTAATAAGTAGTAAGTTTTGCAATTTTGGAACAAAAAATCTTCGTATTTATTATTGCTTTTTGGGAGATCCAATTTTAATTAAAAAGTTGACGCCGTCAAATCCGAATCAACCATTTTATTCTCAGGATGTGAATTGGGTTCCATTACCAACTTTACCAATGCACCTTATTGAATTCTTTATATTCTTAGTACACCCAATCTTTTTTTATTAACCTCACCCATATTTTGCAAACCATTAATACACCCGTAGCTGTATATATGGTATGCCAGTATAATTACTTCAAATACATCTTGTACTTCTAGCGCTTTCTACCCAAAAAAGAAAAAAAATTGTTTCTGTAATCATCTTAGTGAATAATAATATATTGTTATCACATGTCTCAAACTAATAGATATTTATTTACTCTCATAAAAATATAGAAAATTAACTTGCATAAATGAATTTGTATTTGTAATATTATTATAAATTTTTTTTTAAAAAAATTTAGGTAGAATAGTCCTATTACTATTATGTTAGTACAAAATATGATAAAATTATTCAATTAATAAAAAAAAAGATAAATTTATTTATTGATAGTAGATAAAAAAAATTAAAAATAAGTTACATAAATTTTTTTTATTATATTAATTAAAAATAGAGTTTATTTTTTTTTATTTATTACTAATAAATAAATTTTTCTTCTTTCGTTAATTGAATAGTCTTATTATATTATTTATACTAACGTAATTGTAAGCTATATATAATATAAAAATATGTAGGCATGGATATAGACATAGTTTTCTGCCTGTAATAAGTAGCAAGTTTTGCAATTTTGGAACAAAGAATCCCGGTATTTATTATTGTCTTGGGGGAGATTCAATTTTAATTAGAAAGTTGACGCCGTCAAATCCGAATCAACCATTTTATTCCCAGGATGTGAATTGGGTTCCATTACCAACTTTGCCAATGCACCTGATTGAATTATTTATATTCTCGGTACACCCAATCTTTTTTCATTAACTTCACCCATATTTTGAAAACCATTAATACACCCGTAGCTGTATTTATGGTATGCCAGTATAATTACTATAAATACATCTTGTACTTCTAGCGCTTTTAACCCAAAAAAAAATGTTTCTGTAATCATCTTAGTGAATAATAGTATATTGTTATCACATCACATGTCTCAGACAAGTAGATATTTATTTGCTCCTGTGAACATATAGATAATTAACTTGCATGAATAAATTTATATTTGTAATATTATTATAATTTTTTTAAAAAAAAATTAAGTAAAATAGTCTTACTATATTAATATAGTGATGTGATAAGATTATTTATTTAATAAAAAAAATTTATTTATTGATGGTAGATGAAAAAAATTAAAAATAAGTTGTTTAAATTTTTTTATTATATTAATTAAAAATAAAATTTATTTTTAACTTTTTTCATCTACCACTAATAAATAAATTTTTTTTTATTATTAATTGAATGATCTTACTACATCATTATCTATACTGATGTAGTAAAACTATTTCACCAAATTTTTTTTTATTTTTTAAAATTATATTATGAAAATAATAAAGTCTTTAAAATAAAATAAAAATATATAAGTAATTTTAATGTTTTAAAAGAAATTATGGGACTATATAGTCAAAAATTTAAACTACGTAGGTTTAAGAAAGTAAAATACATATTTTTAATTTTTTATAAATTTTTATATAATTATAATAGATAAAACTAAATTTTGAAATTAATTTTTTTTTAATGGTAAAAAAGAGTCATACTAAAGAAGCACTTGGTCAATGGGTGTAGCTTTCTCTAATCTCTAGAAAGAAGAGGACATTTTAAAATCTAAGTATTGGTAGAGCTGATCACAACAATGCTTTTTGGTGGAGAAAGACAGAAGTGGGTGTTTTTAAAATTTACCAACGTAAGAGCCCTGAGGATGACACAATAAGAGGGATATACTCAGACAAGGGGAATAATAAGATTGTAATTAACTTTAAGAGCGCTCACATGTTAGAGTTCGGACAAAATGTACAGCCAATGCTATGTTCCGTCGAAGTTGTGTTGCAACCAATGTGCTTGCATTTGCAGCCCCGCATCCCTCAAAGCATTCATAGCCGAATGGTAAAGCCGCTCATCTAGCTTTGTTCCTTCAGATTTCATGTCTCGCAAAAGATTGAGTAATTCCTTAATTCCGACTAATTTTTGAGAAAACCCCAACCCTGATTCCAGCCATAGCTCCATCAGTCACGCCTCCATTCATTCTAAATTCGTCGTAAAATTTCACACACATCTCAAAATCCCTTGCCTTATTATAAGCACTTACAACCGTAGCGTAGCCTACCTTATCTGGAATCGATTTTTTTCGCTTCATTTCTTTCCATAGCTTCTCCACTTGCCTCAACTTCTTAGCTCTCCCGTGCATATCCATTAGAGAATTGTATATCCATACATTTGGCTCACAACCTTTTGCTTTCATTTTGGCCACAAGCTTCATTGCATCTCCTACCCTTTCTGTTTTCCCGCACATCGCAATCATGCTAGAATCTATCAAAACACTTCTTTTGCATCTCTAGAAATACCATTTTCGCTTTTGAATACAACCCAATTCAGCAATAGGCATTTACGATTGAAGCATAAGTAACTTGTCCCGAAATGCAGCCGTGGGAGATCAGCTGTTTATAAACCTTCACAGCAGCCCAATATCCTCTTTTTCTAGATTATCCATCGATAATTGCATATAAAATGCAATCAGAAACCTTCAAATTTGCAATCTTTATTGACTCCACAATTTCAAGAGTCTTCTGTAAGCATACAATCCTAAGGCATGCTTTAAAACTCAAGAAATCGAGTGCGGAAGTTAAGGAACACTAACCTCTCGCCATTGCTATTGTTGAAGTTTCTTGATGCTACCAAAGCCTTCTAAGCTCTCTAAATCCTCTCAAGATGGTGTTTTAACAAGAATCTCAAGTTTAGGGACCTTAGTAAAGCAAAACACCTCCCAATTTATAGAATTCCTCCCATCAAAGAATTCTCACACTTAATGGAGGTTTAATGGCCACTCAATGCTGCAGTTACAACCTTTGAATTGAATTTGGAGTTACAAAAACATAATGGGGAGTTAAGGGCCATAATTTGGTTGTTTCAAATTCATTTTTGAATTTGTAACCTTCATTCTCCCACTTGGCCCGTAAACTTCAAATTCTCATATGCAAGAAATAACATACATGAATCATGGCGATATATTATCAAAATTGATAACTTCTCTTCCATGTATTACAAATGTATGATACTTCTTACTGCAACTTTAATGTGGTAATCTTAATGAATAAACCCTATGTTTATTCTTGGTCCAACATAATGACCTTAACTTAATGAATAAACCTCATGTTTATTCTAGGTCTAATAAAATTTGTTTTCTTTCAAATAAATGTGCACACTTTATAAGAAAACAAATAATCAGAGTTTCATTAATAGTAATAAATTTACATACTGGAACCAAGTCCCATACGAATTACATGATCCTTAAACTTTAATGGTGGCATGCCTTTTATTAAAGGATCTGCAATCATCAATTCAGTGCTAACGTGTTCAATGACCACTTTATTTTCCTTAACACGTTCTCTAATGGCTAAGTACTTAATGTCGATGTGTTTACTTCGACTCCCACTTTTATTATTCTTAGCCAAAAATACAGCAGCTGAATTGTCACAATATATCCTCAATGGCTTAAAAATAGAATCCATAAGTCTAAGTCCAGATATGAAACTCTTTAACCATACTCCATGAGAGGTAGCCTCAAAACACGAAACGAACTCGGCCTCCATAGTAGAAGTAGCAATCAGTGATTGCTTAGCACTTCTCCAAGATATGGCTCCGCTAGCTAACATAAAGATGTATCCAGATGTTAATTTTCTTGAATCATCACAGCCAGCGAAGTCCGAATCTGAGTAGCCAACTACTTCCAAATTGTCAGTTCGTCTGTACATAAGTATGTAATCTTTGGTCCCTTGAAGGTACCTCAAAACTTTCTTTGCAGCTTTCCAGTGGTCCAATCCTGGGTTACTCTGATATCTTCCCAACATTCCAACTGCGAAAGCTATGTCAGGTCTTGTACAGACTTGAGCATACATAATGCTTCCAACAGCTGAAGCATACGGAATGTTGTTCATTTGTTCCTTTTCGAGATTATTTCTAGGGCATTGGTTCAAATTGAACTTATCTCCCTTAACAATTGGTGCTACACTTGGAGAACAATCTTTCATCCGAAATCTTTCTAGAACTTTATTGATATAGGTTTCTTGAGACAAACCTAAAATACCCCTATGTCTGTCTCTATGTATCTTAATGCCAATGACATAAGATGCTTCACCCATATCTTTCATATCAAAATTTCTAGAAAGGAATTGTTTCACTTCATGTAGAAACCCTTCATCATTGCTTGCAAGTAGTATATCATCCACATATAGAATAAGGAAACAAATTTTACTCCCACTAACCTTTTGGTATATACATTGATCCATGATATTTTCTTCAAAACCAAATGAAGAAATAATTTCATGAAATTTTAAATACCACTGTCGGGAGGCTTGTTTCAATCCATATATAGATTTCTTAAGCTTACAAACCAAATGCTCACCACCACTGGAAGAGAATCCTTCAGGTTGTTTCATATAAACCTCTTCTTCCAGATCACCATTAAGGAATGCCGTTTTCACATCCATTTGATGTAACTCTAAATCAAAATGAGCTACTAATGCCATGATTACACGAAAAGAATCCTTTTTAGACACAGGAGAAAAAGTTTCTGTGTAATCGATTCATTCTTTTTGAGTGAACCCTTTGGCAACAAGTCTAGCCTTATATCTCTCAATATTGCCTAATGAATCCTTTTTAGTCTTAAAGATCCATTTACATCCAATGGATTTGAACCCTTTAGGCAACTCAATAAGGTCCCAGACTTCATTCGTTGACATAGAATTCATCTCATCTTTCATGGCATTATACCATAAGTTGGATTGCTCACAACTCATGGCTTGTGAAAACGTTTCTGGATCATTTGCAGCTCTAATATTGTAATCTGACTCTTGTAAATACACAATATAATCACTAGAAATTGGTGATCTTTTAACTCTAGTAGATCTTCTTAATGTTGCTTCAACATTTTTCTGAGGAATATGTTGTACAACTGGTTCTTCAACAACTTGATCTACTAAAGCATCACTAGTCTGTGAAATTTGATTATCATTTAGTTGAATATCAATCATTGATGGATCAACATCCATTTGTACTGAAGGGATGTTGTTGATGACAATCACTTTAGTACTTGAAGTGGACGGTTCTGAATGATCATTCTCAGAAATTTTGTTCTGGTATTGATCCCTCCCACTAATTAAGTCATTCTCAAGAAATTTAGCATTTCTTGATTCCACAAACTTAATGTGATATGATGGACAATAAAATCTGTATCCTTTAGACCTTTCTGAATATCCAATAAAATATCCACTAATGGTCCTAGGATCTAATTTCTTCTCTTGCGGATTATAAACTCTTATTTCACAAGGATAACCCCAAACGCGTACATGTTGCAAACTCGGTTTCCAACCTTTCCATAACTCAAATGGCGTTTTAAAAACTGCCTTAGTTGGAACTCGATTTAATATGTACACAGCTGTCTTAAGAGCTTCTGTCCACAATGACTTAGGAAGATTGGAGTTGCAAAGCATACTCCGCACCATGTCCAACAATGTTCGATTTCTTCTTTCTGCTACACCATTCTGGTCTGGAGAACCAGGCATAGTATATTGGGCAACAATCCCATGTTCTTGAAGAAATCTCGCAAATGGTCCAGGTGCTTGTCCATTTTCTGTGTATCTACCATAGTATTCACCACCTCTATTAGACCTCACGATCTTTATTTGCTTACCGCATTGTTTTTCTACTTCAGTTTTGAATATTTTAAAAGCATCTAATGCTTCATCTTTAGTATTCAACAAGTAGAGATACATAAATCGTGAATAATCATCAATAAAAGTGATAAAATACTTATGACCATATGAGTCTATACTAGGACTACAAATGTCTGTGTGTATGATTTCTAATAAGTCTGAACTCCTCTTGGCACCTTTCTTTGACTTATTGGTCTGTTTGTCCTTTATACAGTCCACACAAGTCTCAAAATCGGTAAAGTCTAAAGCACTAAGTACTTTATCATTTACTAACCTTGTGATTCTTTCTATGGAGATATGTCCTAATCTCCGATGCCACAACATAGAAGAATTTTCATTCATAACACTTCTTTTAATACCAGTATGAGTATGCATTGTATTATAACAAGCATTATTTTGTAAATTAATATAAAAAATACCATCAGACAATGTACCATTTCCAACAAGATTTGATTTATAAAAAATTTTCACAAAAGAATCTGAAAAATTGAAGGAATATCCATAGGGTACAAGTCTCGAAATAGAAATTAAATTCCTAGAAAAACTAGGAATCTAAAAGGTCTTTTCCAAATTTATTACAAAACCACTATTGAGAACCAAACTGCATGTCCCAATAGCCTCCACAGTTGAGCGTATCTTATTTCCAGAATAGATAAAACGCTCAGCTCCCACTGGTTTCCTTAGGTTTTGCAAGCCCTGCAAAACGTTCGTAATGTGGATTATAGAACCAGAGTCAATCCACCATGTGTTATGACAAACTTCAGTCATATTAGATTCATAACTTACAAGAGAAAAAGAAATACCTTTCTTATTAAGCCATTGCTGAAACTTAATGCAATCCTTCTTAATATGTCCCTTTTTCTTACAAAAGAAACATTTGGATTCTTTCTTTATTTCAGCTTGGACAGGTATTTTGCCTTTCCCTTTCTTCTTAATCTTTCCTTTCATTGCTAGATGTGCACTTTGAATATTCACTCCCATTTCCGCTACCAACCTCCCTTCTTCTTGAACACACATGGTCAATAATTCATTAATTGACCATTTATCTTTATGTGTGTTGTAAGAAATTTTGAAGGGTCCATATGGTTGTGGAAGTGAATTCAAAATATAATGCACAAGGAAAGATTCAGACATTGTCACATCCAATGATTTCAGTTGAGTCGCAATATCCCTTATCTTCATGATGTGCTCTCGTACACCAGTAACAGTGGTGAGTTTTATGGAAGAGAATTGCATAATAAAGGTACTGGCTAGTGCTTTATCTGAAGACTCAAATTGTTCATCAATAGCCTTCATTAAAACACGGACATTATCATGCTGAGCGACTGAACCACGTATGCTAGCAGAAATTTTAGTCTTTATGAACATTACACTAAGGCGATTAGATCGCTCCCAACGTTCATAAAGCTTAATTTGTGCCGGAGTGCTAGCATCAGTAATAGATGGTGGTTCGTCTTTCCGAATAGCATAATCTATATCCTGCCACCCTAAATATAACAATACTTTCTCTTTCCATATTTTATAGTTATCTCCTACCAGTTCAGGAACTTCTAAGTTGATATCAGATATATTTGTAGGTTGTGATACTGCAAAAATACATGCTTATGATGAATTTTATTGAGACTTAATCATTATCATATTTTATCAATATAAAATATGTACAAAATATGAATCACATGACATAAAATACTACCTGTGGGCTAAATATTTTATTCAAATAGATTCACATATCTTAATGATAAAACTATTATATTATATCCAATTTCTTAACTCCTGTGGGTAAATTAAAAAAAATAATATAATATTTTATCCTAATCAATCATATAAACATAATAAAAATTCCTGTGGGATAAAATTTATCACATCTAATATGATTAATTACAATTAATGTATTAAACTTTATGTGATCCTAACTTAATATAAAGTTTAATTTAACTTAGGGATGCTGTGGCTACTCCCTATTCTATTAAATTTTATGGATCACAAAGACATTCAAATATATGATTATGATTTATGCCTTATAGAAATTTTCACCAAAATATTTCTATATCCATTGTACAGGTAATAGAGAGCACTCTATTTAACTAACAATCACAGTAGGTCAATTCCCAGGAAAGATTGGAGGGGTCACAAACGGTCCCACTTAAAACTCAACCTCCTTAGACAGAATTTTCCAAACATGTAATTAGAAACAAATAAAATACTACTACTATACCTAACAATAATATGGCATGTTATCATTTTGCTTAAATTTTATGTATTTATTTTGTAAAATAAATTTGCATACTAACTTTCATTTTTATAATGTATGCATAAAACAAAAATACATAAATCAAGCAAATTATATAATTGCATATATAAAACATAAATTATATGCTTAAAATAAACAATTAAATTAAACTATGCATATAACATAACATAAATAATATGCATAAATTCAAACATTTAAATTGAATTTAAATATGCATATAATAAACATAAATAATATGCATTTAAAATTACCTAAATTCAATTTAAAACTAAATGGCATATAACATATATTTAGACCGAAATCATAATAAACAAAAATAGATTTTTGGACTAAATTGCATAATTTAATTTAATTACATCTAAAATTAAAAATAAAATAAAATTAAATTATTAATAAATTTAATTTTAATTTATTAAGAATTTATGAAATAATAAATATATTTTAAAATAAATATAAATTCAATTATGGGCGTTTCAAATTATTCATGCAATTAATACAAAATTAAAACGGTTAAATACCAATAAATGCGCCATTATAACACAAAAATAACGGGTGACCTAGTGGTTAAGGACATGCATGCATTGATTGTGGGCCTGGGCTGGTGTTCGAATCCTGACCCTTGCACTTATTTTTCAAAAATAACAAACCCCGTATGACATGTCATCCGAATAGCCCAGAGGTGGCCGACATGTCATCCACTGGTAAGGGTCTTCTTCAACCTCCAGCCGGGTCGACCCGATTCGAACTCAAACCCACAGACCCGGAAACATATCCGACCAATTTTTAACCATTTTTTAACGTCGTTTTCAATGTTTTTTACGTCCAAAATGTCATAAATCCAATACTAAAATGATTTATAACATAAATTTACATCAAAAACAAACAAAATCATGTTGCATGAGAATCAAAATTCAATTTAACAAACCCATATTACCATTACATGTTTTCTCCCGAAAAACTCAACAAACTAAGCAAAGCAGAGATTATTAACATGCTCTGATACCAAATGTAAGCATACAATCCTAAGGCATGCTTTAAAACTCAAGAAATCGAGTGCGGAAGCTAAGGAACACTAACCTCTCGCCATTGCTATTGTTGAAGTTTCTTGATGCTACCAAAGCCTTCTAAGCTCTCTAAATCCTCTCAAGATGGTGTTTTAACAAGAATCTCAAGCTTAGGGACCTTAGCAAAGCAAAACACCTCCCAATTTATAAAATTCCTCCCATCAAAGAATTCTCACACTTAATGGAGGTTTAATGGCTACTCAATGCTGCAGTTACAACCTTTGAATTGAATTTGGAGTTACAAAAACATAATGGGGAGTTAAGGGCCATAATTTGGTTGTTTCAAATTCATTTTTGAATTTGTAACCTTCATCTTCTCCATTGATCCTTCTTCAATATACATCAAAACAACTTCTAGAAACACTCCGGATCTCTCAACATTTTCTTCTCCTCTGCTTCTTTGAATAGCTCTTGAGCTAAATTTAGTTCTCCAGCATTGGCAAAAGAGCATATCAAAGAAGCATATATAGAAGAATCCTCTGAAATGCCCTTTTTCCTCGTATCTCCCAAGAATTTAAAAGCTTCAAAAGCTCGACCACATTTTCCTAATGACTCGCCTAGAATTCTGTACAACTGCGTTGACAACGGAATTAAATCCAAATTCCTACTTTTAAATTCATGAAGCAATTCAACTACTCTCTCTGTCTCACCAATTTTATGATAAGCTTCCATTATCTGGCAATAACAATCACAATCCATAGCAATTCCAGCAGATTTCATCTTCTCATAACAAAGATTGTGCTACTATACATATGAAGTTTGTTATAACCTCTCATAGCAGAATGAAAGGCCAAAACAGAAATTATTCCATTACTTTTAAACACTTCAAGCAAACTGTTTACAATTTTGAATTTTCTAGCTTTTATGCAACTAGCAACCAATCTAGAACAAGTATAACCATCAGGCAACACATTATAAATCTTAAAATCTTCGGATAGTGAAACAATCAAATGCCATTTCTTGGATCGTAGTAAATACCTGATCAGAAGCTTTAAGGTTGTGCTTTCTGGTCTAAATTCAGGCATTTTTTTGTCTTCGTTATAGTACCCGTGTTCTTGCGTTTTAGGATGTTGTAACATACCATATAAAAAACTATCAAACTTCTTGGCATCTTGCTCTGATATTTGTTCAGAACTTTTATAATCTGGACCCAATTCACTGGTGGGCAAATTGGTGGAAGCATCTTCTAAAATCGAAGATGGGAAACCAGAAGAATTTACGTGAAAATTTCGAAGATTAATGGGGCTTCGAAGAGTTAAAAAAGGGAAGGTTTTGCACGTTGACAAGAGAGTGAATTTATGGGATTTTAAGCAAGTGTTAATCAAAACTAATGAACAATCTGAAAAGGAGGAAATGGCCATGGGAGATTAGCAGGCATTGATTAAAATGTGCATAAGAAATTATTGGTGATCATCGCAGGCAGCGGGGCTATACCATATGTGGTGTATATATACCTTTTCCTCACAGGATTTTGGTGCGCTTTGAAGTATCAAACGGACCACCTAATATGTTAAACGTGGAAGATTTATGGACGTCAGATATCTGATCAAGTGTAATGCCATGTAACTATTTGTTGTAGGCAAAGTTATGGTACACAAGGTGTGCCGTACAACTCCTAATTTTTTATTTTAATTTCAAAATTTTTTGTTGCCTGTCTTAAATTCTTTTATTACAATTCTTAATGTAAACACTAAAAAAATTTAAGAATTATAAATAAAAATATTAAAACTTATAACAAAAAAAATTAATAATAATAATAATAAATTATACATAAAAGTTGTCATTCTTTGCATTCTAACAGCAAGAAAATCATGTTAGGTGAAGCTAAGAATTCAAAAAGATAATGGTAAAGTTGTAATCCTTGTTTTCAGTCACACTGAATTACTATTTTAAGGAAAAATCTTATTATTATTGACAAAAACAAGGGACTGCAATACTTCCTTGAAAGGAGTTCTACTAATCCATCCAGACTGACTCGCATTAACTTTATTTTTGAAGGGTTTACAATGACAGCAGCTCCAGCATTCGCGCACACACACACACACACCTCTTATTATTTCCTGTGATTCTACAAATGTTTGATCTCAAAATATTTTATCTTATAAAAACAGCATTGTTTATTATAAATATATGTATCCATATATTTATTTATTTATTTATTAATTTTTATATTAATATTTCAATTTTTTTTTATATATTTTAAGTATTATTTATTATAAATTTTAAAATTTTTATTCACATTTTTTAAATTTTTTATTGATATTTTAAATATTATTTATTATTTATTTTATATATTATAATATATAATTTTTTTTGTTACAAATTTTAAAAAGAACAGTTATAAATTGTAAAATTAAAAAAAAAAAAATTTGAGTATGCACACTCAAAATTTGCTTCTGGCTTCCTCATCAAAAAATATTTTGACCTTGTGGAATCACCATTCTTTGTGGACTTTCTCATCAAAAATAATAATTACAATGTTGGATCGAGGGACAAATTTTTGGTATCAACATGCTCAAAATAGTTAAATCAAATGATCTAATAACTGTATTATTAAGAGATTGCCAACGCATTAATTGCAAGAATTGTATTTGCTTGCCCATTCGACACCCAACCACCTCAAAAAGGGAATTTTATGAGAATTTTTTTTTTAAAATTTGTAGTAATTTTATTTTATAAAAATACATACTTATTTTTTCTTTTATCATTAATTAATTAACATTGATTTATTTATATTTTATGATTTTATCAAATATCTATTCTAAAGTTTGTAGTTATTTTACAGTATCACAAATTTTATGAAAATCACATTTATCTTCCTTTAACAATAAGTTAACTAACTAAAAAAAATTATACCCTTACTTTATTTATTCTTCATAAATCAAATATTAATCTACTCATTTTTATTTAATTTTTAAAACTTATTAAGTATACTTTCTAAAACACGCAAATAATGATATTGAGATATTTTAATTTTCATTATTTAGATCATTTTTATACCACAATAATTATATTATAAAATTTTAAAAATTTAATATAAATTACTTTTTAAATTATATGATAACAAATTAATACTTGTTATAAATGAATTAAAAATAAAAAAAATAAAAAAAATAAGTAAATGATGATTTTACTTATGAAGAATAAAAAAATTAGAAATATATTTATCTTTTGATTACTCAAGTTATGGTAAAAAGGAGATAATTGTGTCATACGATAAAATTTACCACAAAATAAAATTATCACAAATTTAAGTGTATTTCTTACAAAACTTACTACAAAATTTAAGTGTGCCTCTTCATAAAACTTATAACAAAACTTAATTATGTATTTTCATAAAATTTACCACAAAACTTAATGTGTTTTTTTCACAAAATTTATTAAAAAATTTAAGTATGTCTTTGTACAAAATTTAAGTGCGTCTTTTCACAAAATTTAAATGTGACTTTCTACAACATTTTACCATAAAAATTTAAGTGCGTCTTTTTACAAAATTTATTATAAAATAAAATTATCATAAATTTTAAAGGAGATATTTGATAAAATTTTATATTCTTTATATGTAAAATTTTAATTTATTCATCCATATTTAATTTTTAGATCTTTTTAAGTATGCTTTCTAAAACAAACAAAATAATATTTTATCAAAAAAAATCTTAATTATACACACACATATATTAATTCTTTAAAAAAAAAATAGAATTATGTACTACTTTATATAAGATTCATAATTTATATTAAAAAAAATAATTTTATTATATAAATATTCAAATCATGTTAATTAATAATAATATTAAAATATTTTAATTTTGATACCACAATAATTGTATTGTCAAATTTTAAAAATTTAATCTAAATTATTTTTTAAATAATATGATAATATATTAATCATATTTATTTTAAATTAATTAAAATTTATATTGTTAAAAATTTAAAATATAAATTAGTAGTTAATACCAATAAATTAAAAATTAAATAAAGATAAGAAATTAGGATTTTACTTTTAAAAAGTAAACAAATTAATGATAAATTTATCTTTTAGTTAGTCAACTTATGGCAATAGAGAAAGTAAATATGTCTTTCTACAAAATTTATCACAAGATAAATTTATCATAAACTTTAGAAAATATATCTAATAAAGCCTCCTTAAAAAAATAAAACTAAAACTAGAGAATAGTTTTTAATTTGTTATTCCCACATTATTAAAAAAAAATTATATTAGATTAATTTTCTTTCTATAACAAATTGTTGTTTTCACTTTATAGCTTTACATGTGATTTGTAATTACTTTGTGATTACTTTGTGATAGCATTAATCTATCTAATCTTAGGGTATAAACCATAAAAATTTGAATTGGTATTAAAGCCTAAAATTGATCCTTAACTTTAAGATTTGCTTAAATGGAGAATAAAACTAAAAGTTTCTCTATCTTACATTACTTTAATAGAAATAATTGTAGCTACTAGAAAGTTTATACGAGAGCATTTCACAAATCTATTAATGAGCTTAGATATCCTTACAAAGATGTTCTCAAATGCACTGTTTTATTTGCTTTGTTAAAATGCCCTTGTTGCTTGAGAAGGAGCTTATAACATAAACTGACACTATTTAATATCTTGAGTACGCCAATTGCCTATTATGCCCTTTTACTTTGCCATTTCGTGAGTAGCTATTAAATGTGTCCCTAGGGGGTTTATGCCTTGAATGAATCAATAACAAGTAATAAAGGATTAGTGGAATGAGGGAATAAGAGGCAAATAGGGGGGAATGGCCTATCAATCATTGGTGGACTTTCCTTGAACTGTCCACGATGCTCTCAAATGAGTTGTTTAAGTTCTAAAATTCCATCTCAAGTTGGGGATTTCAATTCAATGGTTATAAAATATGGTTTGGATTTGTCTCTCTTGACCAGTTCAGGTTCAAGAGAAGGTGACTGATTAAGTCACTTGTCCTGAAGATTTTAATTAGTAGACTAAAGATGAGCTAATTGAGTCTAATAGTAACTAAAAAGCTATAAATTCAAATTTTATATTTATTTTTTGCAAAGAGTTTAAGAAAATATTCATGTGTAAGATTGTTAAAAAGATTTGGGATATTCTTAAGACTCACCATAAGTGTATGAAAACTATCAAGAACTTTAAACTTCTAATGCTAATAATCTAGATTAAAGAAAATTAGGATGAAAGAAGATAAAAAATTGAATGAGTTATATGCCAAGTTGAATGAGATAGTAAACTCAAATTTAACCTAAATGAAAAGATTCTTAAAAGTCAAATGATTAAGAAAACTTTTAGAAGTTTACCTAAAAGAGTTTATCCTAAAGTCACCACTATAGAGGAAAGTAAGAATTTAAATTCAATTAAGATAGAAAAACTAATAAGTTCCTTCCAAACCAATGAGTTAAATTTTTTTAAACCAAATAATTTTAGGTTTGTAATTCTTATATCTATTAAGGAAAAAGTTGAAATAGAATTTAGTAATGAATTGTTGAATGACGAGAAGATAAAATTATTTGTCAAGAAGTTTAGAAACATTTTAGATCTAAGAAGGAAAATTCTAATAAGAATAAAAAAATATTTTGAAAAAGAAAACCTTTCTAAAAATAATAAGAAGGTTCAACATCACGAGTATAAAAGGTTTTGACACATCAAGTTTGAGTGTTTTAACATCAAGAAGAATAACAAGGCCATGAATGCCTCATTAGTGTGATGACTTTAATGAGAATGAAAATGATGATAAAACTAACATTGTGACTTTTGTTTCCTTTATTAAAAATGAATTTGGTGACTCACAAGAAAATAATTCAGATGATAACGAAATTATTTATAGTGCATTTGAAAAACTTTATAAAAAATGTTTAAAGCTTAAAAAAGTGAACAAGGCTATTATAAAAAAAAAAAACTCAATATTATTGAACAAGAAAAGGAAAGCCTTAAAATAAAACTATAAAAGAAGTATAAGTTAGTCTTTAGTTTAAAAAAATAAAATAGAGTTTTAAAGAGTAAAATTGAGCCCTTAATATGTAAATTGAAAGATGTTAAATTACAACTTACTAAATTATTTATTAACACTAAGAAATTATATGAAATGTTTAATATTGGCCAAGTAGTAAGAGTGGATTAAGTTTTTTTATGGCTAAGCTTAATAATACTTCCACATCTAAAACTGTGTTTATTACTCTTATAATTATAAGCGAAGTAGTTACAGAACCTATATAACAAAATAAACTTAAAGTTACTCTCAATGTAATTGTTTTTAAGGTCAAGAAAACTAAACTTAAAGTGTAAGTGTTCCTAATTTTGTAAGCCGCCTATTGAAGGATAGGAAAAATTTGTACCCTTGTAAGGTTAATCATTCATCTAGGTTTTTGCCTACCTTTTATGAATGTGGTAAGGTAGGACACAAAGCCAAAATTATTTTGAGTTTAAGAGAAAAAAGGTCCAAAGACATAAGAATGCACGTATTGCTCCTAGGCCTAAGTTTAATCATAATAGATTTACTTGTCAAGTGGTAAAGTTAGCTTAAAAAATTAAGATGATCGGTAATAGACTTGATTACTTGATTGAGGTTACTTCCAACCATAAACAATCTCTTAAAAATATAAGAGATTATTGCTCTATTTGATTCAGATGCCTTAGTGTAGATTTTTTTGAGTTTTTATTTTTTTTTTATTTTTCATGTTATTAAATTTTTTTCTTGCCCTTGTTTTCTATAGAATAAAAAATACAAAACTATTTTTTGTTTATTTTTATTTATATTTTTATTTAGCATAAGTTTATTTTTTTGTACTTATTTTTTCTGAAATAAAAACACTCAATATTTTTTTATTTTATTTATGTTGTTGAGAATGGTACATGAACTTTCATCTTATTGTCATATGAAAAATAGTCTTTGAATTACATTTTATAGCGATCAAGTTTAAGTATTTATTATATATACTTTCAATATCTTTTGTGTGTGTATTTGATTTCTTTATTCTGCATATCTTTAAATTATTGTACTTGTGATTTATGTTCTTAATTACTATGCACTGTAGAGTGAATATGTTTGGTTTGATTGCATAAATGATGTTTGAATAGACAATCATAATTTAGAATAGTGTGTCATGGCAATTGAATTAATCTTTAACTAATGTACCTTCTTTATGAAATAACTTATACCTTATTCTAATATTTAAAATGAGATTAAATATGCTTAAAAGTAATAAAAAAAAGTAAAATTAAAAAGAATTAAAAAGATCAACATAAACAATCTCTATTTTAGAGAAGAAAAATAAAATAAACAATAAAATTACAATTTTCTCAGGTTTTAGTAGTTTGGATTTAACTTTTTTTATCATGTTCACCTATTCAAACTAACAATTTTATATAACTTAGTCCTAATCATAAGTTTTTAATTTTAAGCCATATGTTCACCATGATTATTACTTTACGCATGTGAATCATTTATATTTGACAAACTTTATTCTATGTTTATTAAAGATGAAACTCACTATAAATGCATTGTCTTTATGTATAACATTTACTTAAAACTATATTGTTTACTTGATTTAAGTCTTAAACTATATTTTTTATATACTTTTTATGTGAAATGATCCTATATCAGTCAATTAACTAATTTGTTAAGAGTTCTCCTATTTTTGTTTGGTTTGTTTCTTTTGTTGGTTAACTTTTTTTATCCTTAAGCATGTATATATCTTATGAAGATACCATGGTCATTCTTGTTAACTTGCATGATGCTTCTTGACTCCTTTGTCATTCAATTTGGTATTTTGAGTTATTTTAGATAGCATGTATTGTTCACTCATCAATGCCAACAAACAAGGCTTCATAGATGCTAAGCAATTTATTTATTTATTTTTTTGTTGTTTTTAAACAAAATTATATTTATGGTAATTGATGAAAACTTAATAGGGATTTAATTATTACAATTTAACTTAACTTTATATGTTGTGTTTTGTCTAGGAATGGCCAAAGGGCGGATTTATTAAGAACATTAGTTAGCTCATTCCATGTCAAAACTTGAGTTTATGCATCGAGACTAAGTTGTCTATATGTTAAAGTTCAAAACAAAGGACAAAAGGTTAAAAATCGTGAAGATAGAAGCTTGATGCCAACTTAAGGCTCACTTATAACTCGAACATAGATATTGTGCCAACTTGGAGCCCAACTTATGCTCAAACGAGAATCCTTTAAAAGATTGGCTCCCACTTTATGCCAACCTTATGCTCAAGCCAGAAATCCCAGAAGTTATCCGAGAAGCTTTGCATTAACTTGGCACTCAAGCAAACCTATGCAATTTATAAAAATTTGTGTTTTCTAATCTATATGGTGATGGCAATTTTTGTGTACATTGAACCTATTTGAACTTAGAACTTTCTCAAATACTCAATCAAAGCTTTCCTATTGATTGACTCTTAAAAAAAAAGAAACACGTATCTTGTTATTCTTCGTAAGTTTGATTTGAGTGTTTTTTTTTTTTTTTTGAAAGATTTTTCACCATAGTTTCTCCTTCAAAAACCAAATGAGAAGCTTTCAAAATTTTACAAGATGTTAGTGGCTAAAGTTATGGTCTTTGGAATGAGTTATTCATCAATTTTATAAAAGAGAAAGACTTAGAGTTTTAAACAAAATGATTACTTAAAATAACTAGCTCAAATGGGTAATTATAAGATCTTGTAATACAATTACTAGTTGTAAGTTTTTCTTATTTTAGTGGATTTTAGAAGGCTACTAAATCAACTCGGTAGATTTTTATTCTATAAAAAATTCTTCATAAGGTTTTTCTTCTATTGATATATATCCTAAATTTAATAGTATATTTTAGATATTTAGTATATTTGTATCATGACATTTTGATTTATATATATAATTTGATTATTTTATTATTACATATTTGTGTATTTAATAAATGTAATAATGTTTTTAAAATAGTAACTTCAATTAGTTAGACATTATTCTTAAATATTTCTAATATAGCATTGTTATAAATATGGTAATAACAATTCATAGAAACTAATATGTATACTAATTGATAACAACGTGTGTGTATTATGATAAGAGATATCAAGTTAACACATAAATATAAATTAATCATACGAAGATAACATATTATATGTATCTTATTCAATTAAAATATTTATGACAAAAGGATTAAATTATATGGTAACATTGGTCATGGATGAAATGATATTAAACCATGGACATTCTTGTCACTTGGGTAGTCATGATATGTTGTTAGATATCACACATTACTTATAACACTAAAATTAGATTTTAATGTTACGGTCAATATAACAAAAACTTATTGGGTCGCATATTAAAATCAAGAATAATGCATATATATATATATATAATCTTAAATGTGTTTAAGATTGGTTAAGTTATTTGGATATTAATTTTGACTAAATTTATTATGTAAAAATTGAACTGAATTTATTAGTGCCTATTTTAAAAATATAAAATAATAATAGAAATATGTGATATTTACATTTTAGAGGTATGTCTAAAATTTATTTTTTACGTTCTTACACTTAAGAAGTGAAAAATGCTTAAAATATCATGCACTCAAATTATAAGAGTTAGCAATCTGATTAAATTTTCGATAGTGTGGATACTATAGAGACGCAGAAATAATTAATCTGTATTCGTAATTTGATAAAAATTATCTAATTAGAAGTATATATGTATTTATTGTGTTGTATATTATATACATATAATAATACTAGAATTTATTGCATAAATTTTAGAAAGCAAACCATTTAATTTGTGTATTATTTATTGTGTATATGTACTGGTTTGCTTACACTTTCGATAACAAATCATTATCTTCATTTTATTGCTTATTGCTTTACTCTTGATCTTTTATTACTTTGTGATTGCTTTACGATTGGTGTTGATTGCATTGAAATTAATCTATTTAGTTTAAGGTTTAAGCATTAGAAATTAAATTGATATTAGAGCCAAAAATTAATCATTAACCATATATTTTGTTTAGATAAAGTATAAACTTCAATATTTATCTATTTCACTACATTTTTATGAAAATAATTATCCTTATTGAAAAGTTTGTACGAGAGTGTTTCTCAAATTTATTTATAAGTATAGGCATTATTTATGAAAGCTTGGAGTCTTATTATAATTATTGATGTAGTCACTAGTCTTAACAATTTTAATCATTAGACTAAAGATAAATTAACTAAGTCCTATAGTAATAGTAAAGGTATGAATGTAATTTCATGATTTTTTTTTTCGAAAAAATTTAGGAAAATATTAATGTATGAGATTAACAAAAAATTTTGAATATTCTTGAGACTATTCATGAGGGTACGAAAATTATCAAGAACTTTAAATTTCATATAAAAATCTTTCAATTTTAGAAAATTAGAAAGAGATAAGATAAAACTTTAATGAGTTTTATGCTAAGTAGAATGATATGTTTTAAATTTTATGTAACATATATCATGTTTTGTCTTAAACTTTTGGGCAAAAAAATATAAATCAAAAACTAATTAAATATTTAAAATTATATTTGAATAAATAGTTATATATTTGTTCAATTTGTTTTGAACTTGTCACTAACTTTATTTAGTTAATAGTACTTATACTATATCATTCTAAAAAATAGTTTAGATTTTATTTCAGTTTTCAAAAAAATAAAAAATAATATTTATGTTATAATTTATTAAATAGAGTAGATTATTTGCCAGTTAGTATTTATTTTATTAATTCTAATTAGTTATAACAAAAATATTATAACTAATAATATAAACATTTAACTAATATCACATTAATTAACTAATAAAGTTCAATAGATATACTAAATTTTTCATTTGATGACCAACCATTTAACCCTAACAAACTTTAAGAATATATCAAGAGATTACAAGACACATAAATAAATAAATAAATAATGTAAAATTTGTTTAATCAGTATATTATATATTTTTATTTTAATTATTTAATATTATATTTATTAATTAATAATATATAAAAACAAAACAAAAAGCATCATCAAGAAGTTATTATTCAAATATGAATATACTAGAAATACAAATTTTTATACGTCAATTGTTTGGCTTACTTGAGATGAGGAAACTCTTTTAAGCAAACTGACCTATAAAACTATATTATTGCCATATCTCTTATAATTTATTTTTCTCTTTATTTCCATGAATTTTCACTTCCTCACCCAAAAATATAAGATATATGATTATGATGTAATGTTATCATGTTAATTTATATGAATGAGTTTATATGTATCACCATTATTTAAAAATTATTGAACAACTACTTGTTAATAAAAAAAATGTGATGAAAATTAGTTGTTTATTTTGTATTATGATAAATAAAATAAAGTTTTATGTGATAACAAATTACAAGTTATAAATTGAAGAGTCCATCTTAACCCTCCATTTAATTGTTTGAATTTCTCAAATTTTTTAAGAATTTAAATAATAATTTTTTACATTAACTCATTAACATAATTTATAAAATACTACAATAATTCCTTATAACCTAAACAAAATCCATAAGATGGGGATTTGATCAAAGCCAGATTAGAGGCCAATAAAGGGTTTTTCAATTTGATGCTGAAAGTTTGCCTTTCAGAAGCCAAAGGTGGAAGGTATGTAACTTCAGTAATTTGTAGTTACTCGTTCTTGACCTATCAGTTTTTCCCAATGTTGCTAGATGTTCTGTTAATATATATGTGATTTTCCTTGGATTATTTACTGATACCTTATATCCTTTCTTATGTTGTTGATTATTTTATTTTTCAGATACCTTGTAAGCATGGCTATGAGAAGAGGACTCCGTGCTTTGATAATGCTGGAGAATCTTACTGGGAAGGAAGGTCCAAAGCTACTGACCTTAAATCAGTTGCCGACCGGATGCGCAGTTCGAATCCTAAACAAGCTAACATTATCCTTAGGAAAGCTGCTGAGATATTTGCAGCCACAGGCATGCCTGATTCAGCTGCAAGTTGTTTTTACGATTTGGGGGAGTATGAAAGAGCAGGCATGATCACTACTATTGATTGTGAATAATCTGCCACCAACATGTGATGCACAGTTATGGTCGTAGTTTTGTACTTATTTTATCTTTATCAACCAATTTTAGAAACTGTCTACTCAACTTCAACGTTGTAATAATTCAGATCAAAAGTAGTGGTTTATGTACAGTACAGAATTCAAGCAGCCACTACGATGTCGTGGTTTCTAATATTTTTGTGCATCTTGTAGTTATGTACTGGTATGTATTTACCCACAGTAAGAGACCAACACAAAGTGTCTTGCAGTCTACAATGCTACAATTTATTATGGACCATTTTCCAATGAGTGTCAATTTTGTTTTTCATTTCAAACCGGAAATCTCTCCCCCTACCGGTCCGACTTTCTGATGTTTTCTCATGCTTTTGGCATAATTTTTTGTCTTCTTTTTTTAATAATTGAAGTTTAGAAAGCACTAAAAAGTTCTGTAGTCTTAATCTCTCAATTTTGGAGAACTTCACAATGCCTCATTTTACGCTAGTTGAAAGGAGAAACGAAAGTTTGATTTTGTAATGGTACCACCTTGACGTTAGTAAATTTGACCTTTGACTTCTAATTTTCTTAATCCTGCAGGGAGGATTTATTTGGAAAAGTGTGGGGAGTCAACCCTGGGAAGAGCTGGGAAATGCTTTTATCTGGCAGGATGTTATGAGCTTGCAGCAGATGTATATGCCAGGGGCAATTTTTTCTCAGATTGTTTGAAAGTCTGCTCTGAAGGAAAATTCTTTGACTTAGGTTTGCGTTATGTCCACTTTTGGAAACAACATGCCAAAACAGATGATGTTCTAGTTGAAAGAAGCAAAGAAATAAATGAAATTGAACAAGACTTTCTAGAGAGTTGTGCTCTTCATTATCATGGGCTCAGAGATAGCAGATCCATGATGAAATTTGTTAAAGGGTTTCGTTCCGTGGATTTGATACATAACTTTTTGAAATCTTTAAGTCACTTTGATGAGCTTTTGGTGTTGGAAGAAGAATCAGAGAACTTCATGGAAGAAGCAAATAAGGCAGAACTAAAAGGAGATATTTTTCTCGCAACTCATTTGCTACAGAAATATGGGAATTTCAGAGAAGCCAGTAAACGTATCCTCAACTATGTGTTTTCCAACTCACTTTGGTCACCAGGGATCAAAGGCTGGCCTTTGAAGCAGTTTACACGGAAGGAGGAGCTTCTGGAAAAAGCCAAGTCACTGGCGAAGAATGACTCGAACCAATTCTATGAATATGTTTGTACAGAGGCTGGCATTCTATCAAATGATCAGAGCAACTTATTCATTATGAATCAACAGTTCAAAGCCTCTAAGAAACATCAGAGTATCAGAGGTGAAATACTATCGTCTCGGAAGATTTTGGACTTCCATCTTGACTCAGATGCCTCTAAATATCGGCGGGAAGATGAATTGATTTTCAATCTTGCAATGTATTCAGAAGACACAATTTGTAAAAACCAGGTTTCTGTTGACACTTTGGTCTACTTTTGGAACTGCTGGAAGGATAAGATAGTGAGCATATTTGAGTATCTACGACTTCTGAAAGCCCAGCAGGATGTTAATCACTTTAGAAGTTATGAAGAGTTTTGCTTGAATTACTTTAGTATCTGGAAGCATTCTAGTAATCTGGATACAACCTATCTTTTGCTGAAGTCTGATGCCTACTGGGTTAAAGAATTGAACAATAAGTACATTCAAAAGAGTGAAGGGCTGGTTTCTATTGATGTTCACCAGCTAGTTTCTGCTGCTCATAGTTATTGGAGTTCAGAGTTGCTTTCTGTTGGCATCAAGGTGCTGCACAATCTTGAAGCACTGCACAAATCAATCAAGAATTCAATGTCTGTATTCTGCCAAGTCAGGTGTCTTACTTGTATCTATGAGGTTGGAAAATTTCTTCTGGATTCTCAATTTCTGTATCACGAGCACAATGATGCTATGACACTGCATAAATTTGTTGAACTCTCTGCTAAAGACTTTTTTGACTACATGTTTCCTCTGGACTGCCGAGAGTTATTAGAAAATAACATGATTTCTTTAAGACGAACAGAAGTTTGTGGAAGTATACTTGAAGGAATAGTTTCTAAATATGTCAGCTTGAAGACTAAATTATCTTATGGGCAGATTGGAGGCGTGGCAATAATGATGCTTGGGCCTGTTAAGTTGCACAATGAACTATATAAGAAAGTTGCAGAAAGGTGTGATGAAAATTCACCATGGCAAGCATTTCTGGAGTGTCTCGGTGAGACCAAGGAATTTGAATCTCTTGCACATTCCAATAATGTTGTTCAGAAATTCCATGGAGCACTGCTAGATACTTATGCAGCCGACTGGAGGAAAGAATATGATTATATAACACCTGCTTGTTTCCTGTATCTAATCGAGCGCCTTTTGATTTTGTTGTGTTGCTTCCAGGGTTACATCATTGCTACAAAATCGTCTTTGGTAGATTGGCTTATCTTCCAGGAAGGGAGCACCAATCCGACTTCGAGTATGGTGACTGACAGGCAACAATCCTTTGGAGAAGTACTTGAGTTCGTAGTCTCCATTGTTCAGCAGTTTATTTGCAATGAGAAGGAAACAAAAGAATGGATCAGAAAATCTCACAGCAATGTGAAGGATTGTCATTCGCTAGTGGTTTTGAGACTGGTCGTCGTAATATGCTTGCTTCATCTAAACTTCGGCAAGTGTGGAGCTATACTTGCTGACTTGTTTGGTAGGAACTATGTTACCAAACAACTGCCAGGGGAATTCTGTGATGCCATTCGCAAAATAATGAATCGTAATCGTCTGAACGTAAATGATTTTGCCAAGGCATTCAAAAAGATGGGCAATCCTCTTGTAATTGTGAGCTTGGGGAAGAATTGTTCGAAATTCAGATGTCCAGATGCAATGCTTTTGGAGATTAAGGTCAACAAACCCAAGGATGCTGGAGCTAATAAACTAGAAGCTAATAATCTACAGAGGAAAGGACTTCGGAAAGCTGTGGAAAAAGAGAATGTTTGAAGAATTAAAGATGGTAAACAATGGAAAGATGAAAGACCATTTGGTTACATGCATTTGCTATCAATTAAGGTAAGGTAATGCCAGCTATATATTGTCTTACATTATATAATAATATTTGTGTTTGTTGAATTGTGGTCTGTTTTGTGCATCTTGCAGTTAGTTACAGCTAAATGATTATGAATATAGAGAAAAAAAGTAGTAATATCTTTAATTGTTACATGCAATGAAGTTGATCTTTCTTTGCTCATTCTGGAGACAAACTCATTTTGAGGACGTGATTCCATAAATAGTAGAGTCCAACTGAAGGCTCATCATGAATTTAATTTAGGTCGGATCAGAATTTATAAATTTATTTATTATATTTTAATATATATAAATAATTTAAGTTTATATTTTATAAATAAATATTAAATAATTTATATAAATATATATATGTAATTTAATTCATTGATATATTAAATAATTTTAATTTTTATTAAATTAATTTAAATTTATAATATTAATTAAATTTTTTTATTGTTTTTTAAGAAGGTCCATTTAGATACTAATGAGCTGGACTTATAGGTCCTATCAGGCCTACTTGTTTATGCAAGTCCGGCCATAAATTCGAATGAGCTTTGTTATTTTGACACCCCCAAGTCATATATGTCGCTGAATTTGTAAAAAAAATAATAATAATAATAATAATTACTAATAAAATATATTATTTTTTATTCAACTGAGAGAATGTCATTGACATATTACCACTAAACCAAAGTGAGAAATTTTCCGGGTTCATTCCACCAGGTTGGTTGGTTGGTTGGTTGGTTGGTTAGTATTTAGTATGTTTGGGATTCTCATCTTTTGCCTAATAAAGATATATTTATTGGAAATAATATATTCAAGACCACATTTTTAATATATTTTTTTTTATTTCAAAATGTAATGATTCTTATATTACATGGCAAGTACAATATATGTTGAATGATCAATGTTTATTTAATTACTGTTTCTTTATGACATGATAAAATATTGAAATAATAGGATTTGATGAAAGTAAATACATTAGTAACTATAATTGTAGCATTCCAATTAGAAGAAAGGGAGAAAGGGAAGATTAGATTAAAAGCCTTTTCTTTTTATTTGTTTTCATTTCTAAAATCAAGAATACAAATAATAATCATTTTTATTAATGAATACGATATTATTTACGATCAATTAAAATATACATAAATATATTCATAAATATTTATTTTGATAATTAATAAAATATGAACTGAAGATATTGTAAAATGTAAATAAATTTTTTAAATACTTGCTTCATAATTTAAAACTAAAAAAATTCTATTCTTCATAATATATTATATATGTTAATGCTGAACTCCAATGTCAAATGTTGACATGTCTAACTTTAAAAATTAAATTTTAGAAATAAAATAGATAATTGAAGTCAATATTATTATCGAACTTGTAGCAATCAAATAAAGATGTTATATTTAATTTAAAAATAAATAGATAAATCAGTAGATATGATTAATTCATAATATGTAAAAATTAATTAATATATAATTTATTATTTCTATTTAAAAAATTTATAAAACAAAATAAACTCATGTGAAATATAAAATTGAAAAAAAATAAATAAAGAGACACACATGAGATAAGATTATTTGATGACTTCTAACAATTAAGAAATAAAATAATATTATTTTATTTAAAAATTAAAGTTAAATAGATCCATGGAATAAAATTAATTTTTAACTTGCAAGAAATAATAAAATAAAATATTCAATAATTTTATAAATAATAATATTTTATTTTAATAAATAATTTATCACGTGGTGCATTTAATATTTTAGAATTTGAGAATTTTCATGTATTTTTTAAAATTGAAATATAATTGTTATGTTTTAAAGTACATAAGTAATACCACAAATATATTTATTTGTTAAAAAAAGGTACAATTTGATACTATTTTATGTAATTAAAACTTTGTTTGAGCCGATAATATTTTTATTGTTCGATAAAAACAAAACTAATGAAAAATATTTAATAATATAATTCTAAATAAAATTTATATTTATTTTTTAATATTTAATGTATGATATTTTAATATATATATATTTATATATTTAAAAAAAAAAAAAACTAACCAAATATCCCACAATAAGAAAATTGATAAGTTTAACCCTTAATTTACTAACAAAATAAAAATAATAAAATAACTCAAATATTCTTACTTCTCTAAAAATATAAATGAATAAAAAGAATAAAAGAAATAATCCCTCCTCTCCTCTTCTCTGTTTGAAGTAAACGCCGTCTAAAATAACAAAAATGAACAATATACCCAGGAGATCAAGGAAAAAAATTCAATCAATAATTACTCATTTACAGAGGAACTACAAGTACCCAAATGAAGACCTCTACTTCACAATGTATCTGCAACATGTACCCATCAATCCATAATGGCTCTCCCTTTAACAACTTATCAAAAGAATCTTAATCCAATAAATCCCCCAACATTACAGGGCTCTAATCCCACATTGTAATTACCTCTCCAGTACAAAGAATTCATATAATGAAGTTCAAGAAACTCATAAACCAATACGTCGATCTTTAAAAGTTGCCTTCTTTTGAAAACCAACTACAACAGTCTGCAAAATTGCTCAAATGCCAGTAAGCAACAATCCAATCTTTTTTTTGATTTCATGTATTGAGCTTGTTCCCCTGTTTCGGTGTTCGTGGTGCTGGCGACCTTCTACGAGCATCTGATGGTTTGTTTTGAAAACTATTAGGCGATGGTGGCGGCGATCTTGACAGTTGGGGAGGCGAAGGTGACGCTGGTGGCGATAGCAATTCCTGTTTCCTTGAATAATCAAAACAAGAAGTCAAATGAGTTTAACCCCAAATTTTTAATTTCTTCTTCTTTTAGGGCTATTCAAAGTTTCGGTACAGAAAATGGAATTAGGCTTAGAGAAAAAAAAAAAAATTGAACTTTTAAGTCTGAGCATTCGAAATTCCTTGTTTTTGTGAAGAATCAAGGACATGGGTCTCGTGGGCTGTGTCCGAAATTCCTTGATTCCGCAAAAATGTGAACAATGTGGTTATGCCAAAAACTTGGAGAACAAAAGTTTGAATCTCTCTTATTTGAAAACTCTCAATTCTTTTTTTTTTTTTTTTTTTTGATTAAATTTGTAAGAAAGAGTGGAATGAGTTGTTAAGAAAATGAAATAAATTATTGTAATAGGGACAGAGGTTTTCTTGCTAATTTCTTATATGTATATTTCTCAAATGCTTGCTTACCGTAAACTTTTTTTAATAATTATGGGGATGGAAAAATGAATTTTATGAGATATTTTTGGAATGATAAGAAGTGGAATTGTTTTTTTCATATTTTTGGAATGACAAGAAGGTGGATTGTTTTTTTTTTATTATTTTTTTTATACATTTTAAAAAAGTAAGAGTATTTGATTTATTTTATTATTTTTGTTAATTAATTAATTATCAAAATTAATAATTTTAGTGTTGATAAATTTTTAATTAAATTTTAAAAAAGTTATATTTGTGCGATTTTGTTAGTATATAAAAATATCCTTATGCTTTAATTACTAAAAAAATTATACAAAATTAAAATTTTTAATTGACCTTAATTGAGTGGGAAAATAAAACTAATTAACTATTTAAAGAAAGGAGACCATGGTATGACTTAGTTAAGTCAATGATATTTTACTTTGTTTTAGTTAAGTCATGGGTTTTTAATCTAAAATCATGGATAACTTTCTTTACCAAACCTTTGTTTCTTTAATGGATAAAGTATTATTCGCCATCGATTGATGTATTGGAAGAATTAAAACCACCATCTCTCTTCTTGCAACTGTACTCCTCCCTGTCATTATAGGTGCTGTTGTGAACTCAACCAACGAAGATCAAATTTTCTAACATCTAGCGTGCTTGAATCAATTCAAGAACTGACAGCAATCTCGAAAGAAAGAAGAATTTCCAAGTACAAAAACCAGTAAAACAAGCTTGAATGCCTTTATTTCTTTATCAAGATTACAAGAGTTTCCAGAAAGCTAAGCTCATCTCGCACTTTCTGCCCTCTTTCTCTCTTCTATTATGTTGAAATACAAATAGATCTCCTCTTATTTTCTGTTTCTCATCTTCAATTCAATTAATAAACTCAACTAACTTGAAACAGTTCAAATAACAGTTTTAACCGCGTGCCAGCTCAGCACCACAAAATTGTTGCCCCATCAGCTTCTTCGTAAATCACCACCACCTCATACTAGTAATGCCACGCAAAAAAGAAAGCAAAAACAGAATTACCCACATAGAAATTTGGGTTTTTGATAAAAATAGTCTTTTTATTTTTTTTAATTCTTCATTTATGTTTATAGCCTATACTAAATTTTTATTATATTTAAAATTAATTGTTTGACTTTCAAATAAAAATATTATATTAAAATTAATTCAATTAAATTTTTATTCATAAAAACTTACAGTGCACTGTCTCAAGTTGATAAAAAATTGTACTAAATTATTGTGAATTAATAACTATAACCTATATAAATGAAAATTTAGTTGAATTATTTTTAATATGATATTCTTATTCGAAAGTTAATTCTACATGTAATAAAATTTTAGTATAGGTTATAAACATAAATAAATGATAAAAAAAGTACTATTTTTATCAAAAATCCTAAAAATGTTCAAATTGCAATTCTATAATCAAAGTTGGAGTGACAACTAGAAGATGAATCAACAAAAATATACTTAGCAATCTTCTTCAAATAATTAAAACTAAAAGACTAAATGAGCCATTGGGTTACAATAGTTTGTTACTCTAGACTTCCCTAAATCTTTCCTTAACATGCAAATAAGATGCATTCAATATTTTTAAGCAATTCAAACCACAAGTGGAGAAAACATTTTATGACAAAAAAAAAAAAAAAGCCATACAATATGACACGAGGGAGAATTCAAAACTTTTGCACCTTATCTAATTGAGCATGATATAAGACTTACGTATTCATGCCCTTACTCTCACCACCAAAATGGTGGTGTTGAAAATAAACACAGATGCATCTCAGAAACTAGAATCACTCTCTTAGCTTAATCATCCATCAAAATGTAAGTAGTATACTCCCTACTGGTTTCCCACACCACAACTCATCCTATAAAATGCTTATGAATCAAAAACCAAATCTTAAGCTACTTAGGGTCTTTGGCTTTGGCTGTGAGTGTTGCCCCTACATTAGACCTTATAACAAGAACAAGTTCAATTTCCATACTTTTTAAGTGTGTGTTTATTGGTTATAGTCCTCTGCATAAAAGGCACCTACACATACATCTTTCTAAGAGAATCTACACTGCTAGAAATGTCATCTTTAATGAAGACTCATTCTCTTTCAAAACTAAACCAAATTTCTTCAACTCACCTTCTCAACATATTAACAATCATTAAATTCACCCCTACCATTTTTCAGAGTGCATAACTGGTTCTCTAAGGTTCACAGAAACACTTTAGTAGTAAAAGACTCTCCTACTACAACTTCAACACCAGTTGATCAATCTGCTTCTTCAATCCAAGATCAACACTCAAGTCACTCAATTTCTTCACCACAGCTAATCAACTCAACATCTCCACAAAACTCTTCTTCCCAAAACACTAGATCACAATTAACAGAGCCATTAAACACTATCCAGCTGACCCCTAGCCATCCCATGATAACTAAAGGTAAGGCTGATATATCCAAGCTTAAAAGTGTATGCTACTGTTGTGATGTACTCCTCTCAATTTGTTATTCCTTTAAGTGAAGAAGATACACTAGAGGATCCAAAATGGAGAGCAACTATGTTGGATGAATACACTGCAGTCGTAGAAAACAAGACTTGGGAATTGGTACCACACAAGCTAGATATGAAGCTGATTGGGTACAAATAGTTATTCAAAATCAAGAGAAACCATGATAGGAGTACTCGGAGGTACAAGGCTAGAATTAGAGCTAAAGGTTTCACACAGACTTCTAGTATAGAGTACTCTAAAACCTATAGCCCTATGATCAAGCTTTACACTGTCAAATTAATTCTAGGTTTGGCTGTCCATAGAGATCGGAAATTGAGGCAAGTTGACATCAACAATAGCTTCCTAATAGAAAGCTTATTAAAGTTGTGTTCATGAGTCAGCCAGTTGGATTTGTAGATGCCTCAAAACAAAGCCGTGTTTGCAAGTTGAGAAAGGCCTCTATGACCTCAAACAGGCCCTTAGAGCCTGTTATGGCAATGTGAAATCTGCCTTAATTGGTTGGAAATTTACAAACTCTAGATCAGACACATCCTTTTTTTATAAGGTGACCAATTTCAACATTATACTCTTACTGATTTATGTTAATGATATAATTATAACTAGTAGTAGTCAACATCAAATTGAGGAACTAGTACTGCAGCTTAATAAATTCTTTGCATTGAAGTATTTGGATGAATTTAGTTATTTCCTAGGCTTTTAAATCACTAGGAAACCTAGCTCTTTTTTCATGTGCTAGGAGAAATACATCATTGACCAATTATCCAAAACGAGCATGTTAATTGTAAAGGTGCCCCCACTCTTGTGGTCATTGAAACCAAACTCTCCAAATGTAATGGCAAGCCTTTTGAGAACAAAACACTACACAGATCAATGATATGTTCATTACAATATGCCATCATGCCTAGGCCTGAGGTTTCATGTGTGGTGAATAAACTATGCCAATACATGAGTGATCCTTTTGACACTTACTGGAATGCTTGTAAAAGAGTCTTAAGATACCTCAAGCATACCAGTCAATTTGAGTTGGAATTCAACAAACCAAGTGAGACAGAACTTGTAGCATTCTCAAATGTTTATTGAGGAAGTGATATAGACAATAAGAAACCCATTAGTGGTTCATACATATACTTAGGAGGTAATTTAGTGTCATGGAGTTCCAAAAAATAGCAAATGGTGGCAAGGTCTAGTGTTGAGGCTGAATATAGAGCCTTAGCTCATGCAGGCGCTTAGATCAATTAGTTGAAGTCCCTATTATCAAAAATTGCGTTGACTGCTAATCCTGTGTATCATGCCCAAACTAAGCATATCGAGATCGTTATACACTTCATTCTTGACTAGCTACTGAATAAAGAGTTGGTTGTACACTCTGTTCCATTCGAGAGCAGCCTACAAATATCCTAACCAAAGCTCTCTGCTCAGGAAAGAAGAGCTCCCTAAGATTCGAGAGGCCCCTAACTCAAGCCCAGGCTTCATTCAAAACTATCTGTTATGTTCTCTTCCTTCTCTTCGATTCAGAACGACAAGCAAGTTTGTTACAGCAGTAACTTTTCCACTCACCTTGCTCGAAGGATTGCCTGCCAGATCGCCTTCTTCGTATATTACAGCACCAAAAGCATATTTTGTCTTTTAGTTTATTTTGGCTGTTTGTTTTAGCTTGGAATTTGGAATTGGGTAGAGTGTTATCCTCTGAAATACAAAAGCTTTTGAGCTTCATTTGCGGATTTTGCAAAATTTTAACACTAGTTACATTTATTTGCATTTATTTCATAGGTGCACGATTCATCCCGGAATATTTACTTTTCTCTTTTAGCAAACGAATTGAGGGGATTTCCGAAGCAAAAAGTAAAACTGATTGTACAGAAATATGAAAACGAGAAGACTCATAAGTCAAATGAAGACTCCCTTTTTCTTATTTTGCTTCCTTCGCTTGCTACAGTTTTCCCTTTTTCTTTTCTTTTGTAAGCTTTTAGTGAACGTTTCTGTTTGAGTTGTTGGTGTTTTCTACAGAGAGTTTTTCTATCTTCCTCTCTTTCGGTAATAATAAAAAGTTAAAGAAAGTTGTACGATGATGATAAAAGGGAGAATCCCTTTGTACGATGATGATAAAAAGAGATGATTTATTTCTTTTGATGCATGTAACGCTACTGCTTTGCCTTGTACTATCAGATCCCTTGCTTCCTTAATTGCATTGCATTGCATCTGCTTTCTTTAGACTGAAGTAACTTCATTTTGTTTTCTCTCTTTAACACGTAGGGTATTTTTTTTTGGTTGGATGATTTAAAGGGTGATGCTGAAATGGGTTCTTAACTTTGTGATTGTTATTTCATTATACAGACTGATAGAGAGAAGACGAAATGATGGAAGGTAAAGGTAGTGCTAGTGGTAGCAAGCAGAGAGCTCTGCCCAATGACTATGGCTTTACCGATACTTTGTTTTCTTGGTCTCTTGATGATATTTTTAACGATAATCTTTTCACCGAAAAGGCAAGCTTCCTTCTCCGCATTTTCACTTTCTCTTTTGCAGCTTGTTCATTAGTTTATTGCGGATTCTCCGGAAATGCGGTTATAAGTTATGATTAAAACTTAGTATACTAGCGCTTTACTTATAATTTTGTCTAGTTATTATTTGGGGACCTGGATTCTTTCTTATAAATAAATAGAAATAGATTAATCTTGACCTCATATTGGAATAGTCGTACAGAATGCTGCGAATTTCTTCCAAGTATGTATCATTTTTCTAGTCAGGGTCAAAATTCTGTCCTATAAAGATTCTTAGTTTTCCATGGTTGGAGCTTATGTGATCTAAGATCATGATCCCGAGAGTATTTGGATACATTATATTGTTGATAAGTTGGTTTGCTTTGTCATGATTGATACTCTGAATTGGCAGTTCATCGGATGTCGATTAGCATATTTTTCACGTTGAAATGACAGCAATTGCCCAAAGATCACTTGAGCTATATTAAGGATATAAAGCTAATCTCAATTCTCAAGGAATGTGGGAGAAGATTACTTGTAATCAAAATTACTATTTTCACTCATTTATAAAGGAGCTGATTCTTTGCTTGTTAAATGTTCGTTTGATATATAAAAGAAATATAAGTTGGATTTGGGAATCAGATATGATTGAAGATGATAAATCATATTAACTCTTGTCTTATAATTAACTTAAGATTTGTAGATATGGTATTCATTGATGTTTCCTAGATAGTAGCACAAGTTTTTGATAGTTGTTAACAAGTTATCAATTATATTTGTTAGAGTTACCACTTGACCTAAAAATATTTAACCTCTTTATCATTTTCTCTCACATGCAAGCTTGGTTTCACTTAATGGGATTTTCATGTGGATCCAAGTAATTGTAATTTGGTTTTTAGTTCAGGGGATTCGAACACAAGACTGTAAGGTTCACATGCAAGCTTGGTTTCATTTAATGGGATTTCCATGTAGACCCAAATAATTGTAATTTGATTTTTAGTTCGAGGGATTCGTCCACAAATGGTGGCTGCTCCATCTTTCTACCATATTTTTAAACTAAAATCTTTGTGCTATTCTCCTCTTTATATGTTTGTGGCAGTTAGGTTTGTCTTATATTCCAATTTATACTATCTGTCAAATATTTTTTTAGAGATTATTTTCTGAACTGAACCACTGTTTATAATCCTTTTAGGTGGAAAAAATTCCAGTATCATTTCAATCTGTCAGACAATATTTTAGTTCATTTGTTTTCCCTTTATTGGAAGAAACACGAGCACGAATGCGTTCAAGCATGGAGACTATTTCAAGAGCACCTTTCGCTGAAGTTGTTGCTTTTGAGGAGTCCAAGCCATACGGATCAAGGTTATATGATGTAAAGGTTGATAATTGGAGGAACAGATTCAGTAATCATAACAAAGAGCCCTACAAAACATTGCCAGGGGATATTTTAGTCCTTGCAGATGCTAAGCCCGAAACTGATTTTGATTTGCAAAAGGTGGGAAGGAAGTGGACTTTTGTATCAGTAGCGAAAGTCCAAGAGAATGAGGATGAGGATGAGGATGAAACTGATAGTACTTCAACTCGCTTTAAAGTCAGGACCCCTAAAGACATCCAAGTTGATGAGAAGAACAAATCACTATTTGTGATCTTCTTGTCCAATGAAACCCCAAACAGAAGAATATGGAACTCATTACATAAGCGTGGAAATTTAAAGATTATCAAGGAACTGTTGTGCAGCGATGCTGTGGTAAGTGCTTTGTAGATGATTTTGTAGTTTCTTTTCTTTGTTGATGCAATTGCATTAGCATTACCTTCAGTTTTTTTGGCATATGAAGGCGTACGCGGTGATAATGTAGTACTTGTGTTTGGTAATATAAACGAGTGTTTGGTTCTTAGAATGTAATCTGGGTTTCTGTCGATAACTGTTGAGATTCTAATTTGAAATTTTCATCTTGAGTGTCAGGTTGAGGAAAAATGTGAACATTCTGTGCAATATGAGGGAATCTGCGACGAAATATTCAGTCATAGTTTATCATCCATCTTGAATAATTCACAAGTAGATGTTGTTTTTTCTTGTCTTGGTAGAATGCATTGTGATCCTGACCACAAAGCCACTGTTGATCTTATATGGGGTCCACCAGGGACAGGGAAAACTAAAACTGTAAGCATGCTGCTCTTTATTCTTTTGAAAATGAATTGCAGAACCCTTGTTTGTGCCCCAACAAATGTTGCAATTAAAGAAGTGGCCTTTCGCGTTCTAACGTTGGTGAAAGAGTTAGTTGAAAAAGGTTCTCGTGGAGACGCTCTGTTTTATCCTTTGGGAGAGATCCTCTTATTTGGAAATAATGAGGGACTGAAAGTTGATGATGCGATTGAAAAGATACATTTGGACTATCGTATTAAGAGGCTTGCAGAGTGCTTTGCACAGCTCACTGGTTGGAGGCATTGCTTTGCTTCCATGATAGATTTTCTTGAGGATTGTGTTTCTCAGTACCATATTTTTTTGAAAAATGAAGCGATAAAAGGGGGAGAAGATGGAAATGAACATGAGATCAAAGAGAAAGAGCGCAGGAAGGAAATTAATGGGAGCAAACCATTTCTTCAATTTGCGAGAGAAAGATTTATATGGACTGTAACCCCACTTAGGAATTGCATTTTTAACTTCTGTACGCATGTACCCCAACATTACATTTTAGAAAATAATTTTCAAGACATGGTAACCCTCATAAATTTACTTGATTCATTGAAAACTTTATTGTTTCAAGACGATGTGGTTTCTGAAGAACTCGAGCAACTTTTTTCACATCCTGCAGTTGAAAATTTCTCTGAGGAATTGTATGGATATAAAAAGTACCTGTTGCACTTGCATCAGAGGAGAAGTGAATGTCTTTCTGTTTTAAGAAATCTTCGGAGTTCTTTTAACGAACTTGACCTTCCAAGTGCTATGAACAAAGATTTACTTAAGGATTTCTGTCTTAGAAAGGCTTCCTTAATTTTTTGCACTGCTTCTAGTTCTTTTAAGCTGCATTCAGTTGCAATGGAGCCACTGAAGTTTCTGGTCATCGACGAAGCTGCACAGTTGAAAGAGAGTGAGTCGACCATACCGCTACAGCTCCCGGGTCTAAAGCATGCTATTCTCATTGGTGATGAGTGCCAATTACCAGCGATGGTTAAAAGCAATGTAGGTTGATTTTATTTGGATATCTTACATATTATTTCCTTCTACTCCTTTACATTTTCCCCTTTCGATGTTTGATCCTTAGTTTGAATATTTTGATTTCTATGCATTTGATAATTGCTTCTTCACTATTCATTCTTCTTTTAACCAGGTTTCTAATGAAGCTTGTTTTGGTAGAAGTTTGTTTGAGAGGTTAAGCTATTTGGGGCACTCAAAACACCTGCTCGATATACAGTACAGAATGCATCCATCCATTAGCTTCTTTCCAAACTCATATTTTTATGACAAGAAGATTTTTGATTCTCAAAATGTGAAAAGCAGCAGCTATGAAAAACACTACTTGCCGGGGCCAATATATGGTCCATATTCATTCATTAATATATTTGGTGGAAGAGAAGAGCTCATTGGCCATAGCTATAGAAATATGGTTGAGGTATCTGCAGTGATGAAAATTGTGTGGAAGTTGTACAAAGGTAGGTGTTGTTGAAGTGTCATTTGTTTAAGGATTTTGTTCAGTTTTAATATGTGAACTATCAGCCTCACTGTATAGCTTGTTACATTTTTGACTTATGATTCCGCCTTTCGAGAAGCGAGTTGTGCTTTCCATCTTGTCTATATTTTCTGTTACTGTGATTGCGGTTTTCAGCGACGGTTACACTACATCCCCTTTTCAGATTGATGCATGTACTGATTCATATTATTGCCTGTTGTTACACAAATTATTTTATTTTTTTTTTAAATTGGAAAAAAGACAAGAGTGATTTATTATTTAGATGCATTGGTTCAGTTAAGAGACTGCATTACTAAGGAAGGGATCTCCCTGTCATGTTAACAAAATTTGTATCTTTTTGCTTTTCCTTAGTGCATAAGGTAATTAATTTTTGCTTTTCATGTAATTATCAATTAATAAATGTCTATCAAAATGAATTGTTTATTCTGTCTGTGTACCGTGAATGGTAAAAACGAATCTCCTTTTTGATGTCCTTGTAATCTATAATATGCAGCTTGGTTTGGCTCTAAACAGAAGCTTAGCATTGGTATAGTGTCGCCTTACACTGCTCAAGCAGTTGCAATACAAGAAAAACTCGGACGTAAGTACGAGAACGGTGATGGCTTTTCTGTGAAAGTGAAGTCCATTGATGGTTTCCAGGGAGGAGAAGAAGACATCATAATATTTTCCACTGTAAGGTCCAACAATGATGGAAAAATTGGATTCGTATCCAAGCCTCAGAGAGTTAATGTTGCTCTAACAAGGGCTAGGTAATAAATAATTCAACTGTTAAGAGTGCATTGTGTTTGGATATTGTTTAACTTCGATAGTGAGTAACTACTGTCCATTTGACACCTTCTAGGCACTGTCTATGGATTTTGGGGAATGAAAGAACTTTAACTCATGGTGAACCTGTTTGGGACGCCTTAGTCCGTGACGCAAAGGCTCGTCTGTGTTTCTTTAGTGCTGATGAAGATAAGGATTTGGTCAAAGCGATATTAGAGGTCAAGAAAGAGCTCGATGAATTGGATGAATTGCTTGATGGGGAAAGTATACTTTTCAGAAGTCAGAGATGGAAGGTATTTAGTCGTAGTGGTTATACTTTCTTAGGGGTAGTGTGGATATTTGTTATTAATTTATTTCTCTCCTTATTCCTTAGGTTATTTTCAGTGATAACTTTCTGAAATGTTTTAAGAAGCTGACATCAAACCAGACAAAAATGTCAGTTATCAACCTTCTTCTGAAACTTTCTAGTGGCTGGCGACCTAAGAAGTGGAAAGCAGACTTAGTTTGTGAAAACTCTTTACACATCATTAAGCAATTCAAGGTCGAAGGTCACCACATAATTTGCACAATTGACATAGTCAAGGAATTGCAGTACATCCAAGTTTTGAAAGTCTGGGATATATTGCCTTGGGAGGATGTCTCAAGATTGGTGACACGTCTGGATAATGTATTTGTAGAGTACGCCGATGATTATATTAACCGTTGCAAAGAAAAATGTATCGAGGGGTATGTGTATTCTTTATAATCCTATTGGGTATGAAATAGATGTTCTAATCCCTAAAACTTTAGGATGCCGTGTTGCTCAGATTAATAGAAAGAAATACGATTGTTTATTCTTATGTTCGATTGAAATTTTGCTTCTAACCATTTTAGCTTTGTTTCTTTGCATAAAGGAATTTGGAAGTTCCAAAGACTTGGACGGCCTCTTCAAATATTGTGCGGCTCAAGAATCTTGCTGACACTGAACATGGGAGTGATTTAACTGGTGCTGCCTCTGAGAGTAGAAGTTATGTTGAGAATTCGAAGGTGAGTGACAGTCTGTTGTGAGCCACATGCTTTCTGATCATGATGGTAGAGAATTGGATCTGTCGTTTGGAGTAACAATTGAACAATTGGTCATCTTCTAATTCTGCTTCTCTGCAAGATCAGGAAATGAATACATCGAATGTAAAAGCGGGCATCCTGCCAATGAAACCTGAACAATTCTGGAAAATATTTGAAGCATTTGAGTTTGAAGATCATGAAAAAGGTCAAAAGAGCATTGCCTTCAAATCCCCAACTATTAAGGTAATGCCAAATTGATTCATATTGTCAATTGATGTCAGCTTGAAGCATGTGCTAAACGTCGTGCAGTAATGTGTCTTGCCATTTTTGTTTGTTGATTTATTCTTCTGTGCATCTTGTAGGAGGATGTGGAGAAAGGAATTCAACTTTTAGCTCGTGCAATGGATGGATGCGGTCTGAAGAACACTTTTGAAGCTAAAGTTAAGCACCAGATGCGCAAAGCAGCCAGCATGCTTGAAGATTTGAAGCAACTACATGCTGCACTTGATGATGTGAGGTCAGTTTGAAAACTCTCACCCAGTTATTTTCCCTATCCATGTTTTACCATTGCATCACCAAGTAAACGTGCCTCTCGAAGCTGCTGCGCATAAGCAAAAGTGGACAAAATTCCAACACTGGTAGAACTGTGCAAGAAACACACACACACACAAACACACTCTTCCAACACTGGAAGAACTGTACAAGAGGTTGCAGACAATGAGACCAAAAATGGAACCTTTCTTAAATCAGCTATTCTTAGAGTGTCACAAACATGCTCATATATAGTCATAACTTTTTTCAATGGTCTTCAGTAAGCAGAAAGTCGACACAATTCCAACAGTGGTAGAACTGTACAAGAGGTTGCAGTCAATGAGACCAAAAATGGAACCTTTCTTAAATCAGCTATTCTTGGAGCGTTACACAAATCTTAAGGATAATTCATTGGAGACTGGCATTGCATCAGCTGGCAAATGTTGTGTGAAAAACAGTGACAGCAATGCTGACAAAGGTAAGACAAAGATGATGGCAATACCGGCTACTATTGCTTCTGAAGGCCAAGGGCAGTGCAGCAGTCAGAAAACTGAAAACAAGGGGACAGGAAAGAACAAGTCCAAGAAAAAACCAGAAGGGAAAGGAAGAAATAAGTAGCACTATATTCTGTAGCAGGCAGTAATCTCACAAACAATATACTTGTATGTTATGCAATGCATTGTTTAATTCAAGTGGATGACTTTTATTATGCCGCTTTTTTAAATAAAATCACAGTAGAGAATTTTTTGAAAGTATAGAATGCATTTAGCAAAAATTTAAGCAGTTGTTAGAAGTTCAAGACCTTAGGATTCATGCTAGGCTTAAGTTAAAGTTTGATGCATAATATTGGAACATTAGAATAATATTTTTCACTTCAAATTGTCAATTGCTAGAAAGAAAATTCTACGCTAAAAAATTTCTAACCACAAGCTCAATTAGGCTTGTCAAGAAGCTTGAGTTCAACTTAACCAAAAACAATGCTGGAACAGGCTTAGTTATACCAAGCTCAAGAACCGGGTAGATCCAAATCCTGACATGAATGACAGTTCCTCCACATGGCTTAGATTATCTCCAAACTAATGAATAATCAACACTCTTTTCATAGGCACATTTCTTTGATATGCTGAGCAGAGCATCTATAATTACCATAAAATTACCTTTTTGTGAAGAATATAAGCAACAAAAGAAGTGAACTATTTGTCAAAAAGAACTCCCAATATATTACCAAACTCATTCACATGAACTATAACATAACAATGAAACAGAGGACAAGCCGAGACAGAAAATAACATTTAAAACTAAACTCAGTTTTCATTTCCTTATTTGTAGAACTTATATGTCATCCTCCATTAAGGTTTGCAATAATTAATTAAACTTACTTGGGGAAGATGATTATTAACCAAAATTCAAAAAGAGAAATAAAGCCAGAAGTTAATTGTTATTCTCGTTGGTTCCAAAGAGCTTCATCCTTGACAATGGAGTCCTCAAATAACCCTCAACTTCAAATTTCTTTGGCGAAATTTTTCTATACTTTTCAAACTGTTCTTTAGCTTCGGCATTCCTATCAAGCAAACTATAAATCATTCCCTTACAAAAATAAGGCCTGAAATCAGTTGGGTCGTCGTTTGCCAACTCTTCATAACTCTTCAAAGCCTCCTCCACATTCTTCTGCAAGAATTGAATTTGTGCCATTATCAACCTCACATCTCTCGCTTCTTTCACTTTGTTTTCCTCTTGGGCAATTTCCATAGCCTCTTCTAATCTCTTTATAACCGCTTCTCCTTCCCCACACCGGTCCATCAACAAAGCATTCTCAAACAAGGCCTCGAAAGACAAAGGATTACGGGCAAGAATTTCTTCAAACACATTGCGAGCGTCTTGAGTCTTACCCATTTCGCTAAGCAATCTGGCCATCAAGAATTTCCAATCAGCAACTTCGGGCTGCGCAACGACTAAGCGTTCAAGTATGGAAAGAGACTCCTGATCCTCGCCATTTTCAAGCTTTTGTTGCAAAAGGGCTTTAAGAGAATCAATGGCTCCTTCTTCTTGCTGTTGTTGCTCTTCAACGTGGGTTTCGGTGAGCGTAACAGGAGGAGGAGGATGGGTGAGGGATTCAGCGTTGGCAGGGAATTTTGAAGCGACGGAAAGCGTGGCGCCTGCTAAAATAATACTTGTCGCAAACGATTTGAGTGTTTGTGTTATTCCAGTGGTGTGATTGGAATTGTAACAATTTCTAAACTTAAAGGATGAAGGGATACATGGGCGATTGTTGCTGTTGGAATTGAGATTTAGAACAGATAAAGAAGAAGCTGATGCAGTTAGAAATGAAGAAGACATTGTTTGATTTTTCTGAGAATGGAGACGATGATACCAAGGGTTTAGGGTTAGGAGTAGGGTTTTTGTTTGTTGGGAACAACTGTTTGAAAGTGTTAGGTATACACAGCAATTAATTGTAATTATACCTTACTCAACAAACACAGCTCAAGTTGTAAGCACCAATCAACTTTCACCATTAGAATAAAATATAATATATATATATTATATATAAATTTTATTATTTTAATAAATATAAAGTAATTCATTTATATTTAATTAATATAATATATGAAAACACTAATAACACTTAATTTTAAATTAGTCCTAAAAAATATTTATAGATTTAGGTGAAAATCACATCAAATGCATCCAATCCACCAGACCAAATCTATCAAGCCAACACTTATCAATTTAAATGTATTATTTATTATCAATTTGAATTAGTTTGGTTCAATTTAAATAAATTGATAGGTTTTAATCTATTAAAATTTGTACCAAAATCAATTCAAACAAAAAAAATTTTGGTCCCTATAAGATTTATTTTAAAATAATCACAATTTTTGATCAATTTATAATTTTAACCAATTTTATTTATTTATTTTTGACTAAATTTATTAGTTTTGAACCCTTTTCACATACCTACTAAAATATTGTTGGCATCTAATGAGAATAAAATTTAGGTCATTTTTTTTTTCTTATTGACTTGATAAATTTTGTTCATATAATATTTCTTCCTTCACAATTTAGGCAATTTTATTATTATTATTATTATTATTATTATTATCCATGTAAACTTTGTCAAGACAACTATTTTGTACACCAGTTAGAGAAAAATCTTAGTTATATATATACAAAGAGAGATTCATATGCCGGTACATATGGTAATAAATATAATAAAAATAATAGTTTTTGCAGGTAGTTAAAACTCTAAATGACCCAAAATTGTGACTATTTTCAGAGATTAAATATATTGTAATCGTATTATTTATTTAATATTTTTTATTTATATTTTATAATATACATAATAACATTTTGTCAAACACTAATCAATTTATTCTAAAAATATCTAAATACTTCTTAAGAATAGATAAATATAATTAAAAAAATTTTAGAATGCAAAATTTATAAATTTAAATTTTGTTAAATCGTAAATGAATTAACATAATATTCTTTAATAATCAAGAATATCATAATTATTTGTTAATTTTTTTTATTATTATAATGAATATCAATCTACTATATTTTTATGTAAATTAGGATAGTAAAATATGCATCAAACACTATAACTTCATGCAACAATTATGCAAAACATACAAATATATTCATATTTTACACAAAACTTGTAGCATTTAATACATGAACCAAAACATAAATTTCCTATTCAAAGTTTCATTATGAATTTCAAAACATTAAATAATAGCCAATTAATAATGCATAATACTTAACCAAAAAAGATAAATTTTAATCATATTAAATAAATAGAAGTTATAATATTATAGTTGTGTTAAGATTAGAGTTATGATTTGCACCCTTAAAGCATTTGTTGTAATAAGATTTTCTTTTAATAAATTTTATTCATATACACTAAGCATATATATGTATACTTACAAATCCTTATTTATAAAGTATGCAATTTATGTATTAGGTATGATATAAATAAACGATTGTTTATAATTATTTATAAAATGTATATTTTATAATATAATATTGTAATTTTTTTATTTCGAACGAATAATTTATCTTGATCATTAAAATAGAGACTTCAAATAAAAAATTAATATATATTTGTTATATATTGAATTGAGCTACTGTAAAATAAGATCTAATTAAATAAATATTATTTATTTTAATTTACATAAGTTTCAATTGATTTTAATCTTAAGCAAATAATAAACTTCCGTTCATTGATTATATTTTTCGAGTTATCACAAAGTGAAATCTATTATATAGTCAAAATCTCAATGACTTAGAGATACAATTTCATAAATTATATGAATATATATATATATATATATTTACACTATAAAATCTATATATATGTTTCTTATACAAACTATTTGTGGTATATATTACTCTTTTAATTTGTTGCCTTCAATAAAATTATTTATGGAATAATAATATTTATTTATAAATAAAAAATATTTAAAATAATTATTAAAATAATTCAGTAATTTAAGGTAAATAAATAATTAAATAGGTATAACATTTACAACGGATATGATCTAATTACAAAAATTAAATGTAGAACTGATCAAGTGAATATTACTAGTTTATAACTAAATCTAAATTTAATTTTATACTCTTTTAAATTATTTATACATGGTTTCTATTATATATACATAATTTTTATCTAGTCTAACTTTAAATTTTTAGCAGAATAAGTTGGGGTTAATTTAAAAGATTAAATAATTATAAGATGATTGAGTTTGCACATTTTATATTAGAGTTAAGAAATCCATGAGTCTAAAATTTATTTATTAGTTTAAACTCAAGTAATAACCTAGGTTAAATATATATCTTATATAAGAATGTTTAAGGGCGAAAAGCCATAAGATTTTTTTAATCATCCAAAAAATATAGCTTTCTTTAAAAAAATATTCTGATTTATGTATTTATCAATAAACATATCCACACACAATAGTAAAAATTGAGAATAATAAAGATTTCGAAATATTTTTCTAATTCTTCGTGCATATAATAAAATAAAAAAATATTTTTCTGCAACATACCATATTAAAATAAAAAAAAATATTTTTAAAATTCTCATATTCTAACAAGTTGGCTATATGAGAACTTTAAAAAATATATTTAGTTCATAATAAAAAAAAAAAACTAACATTCTATTCATTATATTAAACATCTTTAACAAAATAAATAAATAAATAAATAAATAAATAAATCAATATGAATTGCAAGTCAAGATGTTAAGATTTCTCCCATTTTCTTTGTGCTCATTAAGTTGTTCTTCTTTTGCTTTCTTTTTCTTCAATCTTTGTAACTCTCTAAATGGCTTACTTTTTTTTTTTTTTTAACCCTAAAAATATTTATTTATATCTTAATTAAAGAACACAATTTTTTTTTTATTTTTATTTCTCATTTTATAAATTTACAATTTATTATTGAGGCCTTAAAGTTACTGTTTTCAATATTACAAAGTACTATAACAATGTTACAGTTGCACAACATTGTTTATGGTTATTGTAGAAGCACTATAACTTTGACAACTAAGCGTCATAGCACTAGTGATTCTATTCAACCTCTTTGCATTTACTTCAAAATTTACTTTTCACTTTAAATTTTATTTTTTTATAAATTTATTTTTTCTTACTTAAAAGTAAATAAAATAATAAATTAATAAAATATTAAAAATAATATATGATAAAATTATATAAAAATAACACATATTATAAAAGTGATACAATTATTAAATGTGTTATATTATGTTAATTATTTAATAATTCTGTTATCTTATGTAAATTTAAATTCAGAAATTTTATTTTGGGTTAATGAGTGGTGTCAAAATATGCCAACTCTAACCTGTATATAAAATAGACACAATTAGATTAGAGTATGAAATTTTATTGAATGGAATGATTATAAAAATAATAAATAATGAATTTAAATACATTAACAATTAAAGAAAATCAAATAACATTTGTCATATAACTGTGCACCAATATAAATTGAGCAAAATTTTAATAATTTAATTAATTAATTTTTTTAAAAAAATTTTTAAAAATAAAGTACAAAGGCCAAAATAATATAATATTATGGGTTTATATGGACCGTGCCAAGTTAATCTTTTAAAATTAAGCAATTAATTTTTTAAAAATCAAGCACGAGTTAGAAAAAAAAAATGAAAAAGCTTCATTTAAACTCTTAATATTTTATTAGTGTGCTAGATAAACTTACACAATTTCATATAAGTGTTTGATAAACTCTAAATATCAAAATAATTTATTGTGGGACGAACTCTTTAAATTATTATTTTTATTCAAAGTTTACTATGTTACCTAATAAATTTTGATAGATATTTTCAAGAAGGTCTATGAAGATTATTTACCTAAATAATTAAATTTATTTTATTCTTATCAAATTCGTTAATTTTATCTTTGTATAACTATTTATACAAAGACATAATTTAAAACTGGAAAATCATTCTTGAACTTTATTCTCCCAACACAAAACCATTTTTGCAATTTCAAATTTATGGCAAAAATTTTGTAAACAAAAAGTGAACATATTTTGCTAATTTTATTAGTAATTTGAATTAATCTCATAAGTTAAAAATGACGTTAAAAATTTTGAAATTGAAAGATCAAAAACCACAAATCTAATTTTCCTTTTTTTACGAATGGAGCACAATTTCAAGCTCAAGTGCGAGTTCAAAATTGAGCCTTGTAGTGGAGCTTGATTTCAAGCCCTCGAAATCGCTCGTACAATTTCTGAGTTTATGTCATAAATTTGTCAACTTGTTATTTATTGTAAACAAATAAAAATACAATAGTAGAAAATATTCAAATCACAAAAATGTGAGATCATACACTCACTATTGAGCAACAATGATTTTTATTACATAAATAATATTTATTTGTATTTATCTATTATTTAACGTTACTTTAAATGTAAATGACCATGTGGTAAAATTATTTAAAAATAATAAAATTGATTAATTTAATAAAAATAAAATAAAATTAACTATTTTTATAAATAATATTTAAAATAAAATTATTTTAAAAATTTTTCTATTTGACTATTGTTTGTACCGTCGTTACATGCTTGAACGCGATTCAAAAACGATAGTATGGCTAAAATATTCTTTAAGAATGTGTTTTATTTTTTAATTTATAATATTTTTTAAATAACATATAAAAAATTTAAAATAAATTTTATGAATAAAAAATTTAGCAAAAATATAATTCAAAAAATATTTGATCCAAGATATTTTCACTTAAATGTACGACAAACTTTTATCATTGAACTTTTTAATGAGAATTAAGTACTAACATCCAAAGTTATAGACAATAATTTAAATTAAGAGTTTTTACACTTTATTAATATTAATAAAAAAATGTAAATAAATCAATAATATTAAGACATAGTTTAAGATTGTTATGCTTCTAATATGCTTTCAGATCAGAGCACAACAAAGTAATTAGTAAACATCAATTTGTGGTTGAAATTACTTTTTATTTATTTATTTATATTTAATATAAAGTAATTTCAGCCCACGCTAAGTAGTAACATCTTGATGCTAAAATTTTAAGAAGTTAAATGCTCCATAACCAAACTAATAAAATGTGATAATACATTTGATTTGCACTCTGTTAGAATAAGGCTTTAAAATTGTTTAGTTATGACAACTCATATTTTTTTTTTCCCACAATTTTTTATTTTATTGGATCCAAAAGAATAAAGATCACATTTAGAGAAACTTAATAATAAATCTTAAACCTTTTTTTCAACATTCTTCTTTTTTATTTATTTAATTTGTATTCAAACTAACCACCTTTGAGAAAATTGGCTCGTCCGCGCCCACATCATCTTGTATATTTCAATTTCAAAGAATTAAGATACAAACTGGTGTAGGCTGAGACAAAACTAAGGGAAGAGTGCACATTTATCAAAGGTTGGGGTTTCAACTAAATTTTGTCCGAAATTTTAACTGCAAATGTCATATTTCATACCATAAGTGTTTCCAATAGTTTGAAAAATAAATTTTAGTTTTACTTGATAAATGACCAATTCCCAGTTCCAGATCTCATCTCTATTTAAAATTAGTCAATTATTGGATTATATTTGAAAACTAAAAGTCTCAAGCATTTACAGCACCTCTTATTCTTGACTGGAAAATATGTTGGTAAGAGCAAATCATATTCCTAACCTCTTTACGCCGCATTCTGAGCAGAACTTGGACGTCTCTCGCAGATATGGTGCTCCACATTCATCACAAAACTTTGCAGGACTTGTTGGCTGAAATGTAAACAAACTACATTTGATAAGTATAAGGAAAACAATCTCAATATAATTACAATCTTATGATCATTGATCACTTTCTTGTCTATAACATTTGAATGCATAAAACCAGCCATCGACAATTGCAGTTTCAACAAAACATATACAATGTAATTTCAAGAACACGAACTGCTGTCACCAAAAGTAGTCTTCACAATGTAGAAAGTGAATTAAGTCCTGTAACAAAGGAACATGCGTGCACATCTCAACCCTTCAATTTAATTATTAAAAATGAGAAAGAGTAAGTATAAATGAATGCTAACACCTACACATTTATCACGTAATTCTTCATATTATTAGTTTTTCATATTGTACTTAAGAAGAAAAAGATAATATCAAATCCATCATATAATCATTTATCCATGACTACGTTTTTCAACATTATTTTTGAATCGTTGGCCAAAGCTCCAAGAAAAACTATTTTTCCTAGCAACCACCTCTTTTTCATGAGTGGAAACAATTACTCATCCATTAATTCATTTGATCTGAAATACAAAATAGAGGGAAAGAAGTTTTGCACAACATGATAAGCACACACTAAACTTATATAACAAATCCAGAAACAACCATGCGACTAATGTTATTCCTCGAAATTACAATCCATATAAACAAAAAGGCCAACCAACACATTAGCTTTTATCTAATTACCTACATCACACCATTTTCTACAAAATATGAGCAGGGGATTGTTAATGACTCCATTAATTTAAAATTTAACTAAATGAATCTGTGTCTAGGGTTTGGAAAGCAAAATGCAGTAGAAAGCAAACAGCTTTTAAGTATCTTAAGTTATTTTTCTCATTCCTTGTGGAAGTTAAAAGGAATCTGAAGTTGCCAAAATTGTAATTGCCCAACGAGGAGGTTGCTGATGCCATTAGGAATATCACTCCTCATTCAGCAGGTACAAGAAAATGACATCACAATTCACCAATCACATCTTGGTAAAAAAGCATATCTTCAAAAATTAAAGCATCACATTAAAATCAAAGCACCTCCAATCCTCAATTCAAGTTGTGGTGAAGTCATATCATAAGAAACCCTCACCATTACATGCAAGCGTTCTCCAACATGACCTCCTGTGAGTGGTTGTAAGCAAGCCATGTGTTGGGAAATGGTTGGTGACTGGTGAGCATGAGCAATTTCAGGCAAATGTGGAGGACCACATCGATGATTTTGGGAAAAGTGGGCTGGATGTTGGCCCTGGTGAATTGGTTGATGATGATTCTGGTGTATATGATGAAATTGAGGCTGGTGTGAGAGCGGCTGCATATGATGTTTGGAAGGAGTCTGCTGCTGATTTTGTGGCTGCCAGACAAACTTGCAAATAAGACCCCTTATGTAACAGACAAAGAAAAGAACACGAACATAAACATAAACAAATTTCTGCCTCCAGCACCATAATAGGAACACAATAAAAAACATCAGAAAATTAACACTAGGCAGTTGGCACCGATAAGCATTTAGAATCTGGTTCTGCATATTACTCCTTCATTATCTTTACATGAGGTTTAGCTCTTAAAAGTGTTCGGTGAATATTAATTACAGGAACATCATCGCCTCAGCCCCACTGACAAAATGCATGTCACGTATTCTAAATGACTTTCTTTTTAAAGCCTCGGACAAGTACTCTTGGCCATTTAAAGACACTATACTATTGCAAAAAGATAAGACTAAAGAGAAGCTCTTACTTCGCTTATGGTGCGAAACCCTTGTGCAGTAGCCATTGTAGAAGAATTATCTGTGCCGGGATATGCCTGAAAAAAAAACATTAGATGAAATATTAACAATCTTATCAAGCTCAGTCAAAAAGGCTTAGGAGTGGGGCATTATAGGCATTTACTAAAATTTTTGTACAATGATATTTCATGTATAAACAAATCCACCATGTGAAGCTATAGGCACCATAAACCATCAACTTCATAAGAAACCACTACACTCAAAAGCTTAAACTGATAGTAGGACTCAGAAATATATTTAAAGTCTAATATGCTCCATCAAAAGAAAGGTATGACAAGCTTTCATGTGGATTAAACACAAATGGTAACAATTCAATTAACATAATGAGAGAATTTGAACACGAGGCATTATGGTCAAATTGACTTTAATACCATGCTACTTTACCACTCAACCTAACAGAGATGAAGCCAACATTTTCTAGGAGGGGGAACTATGATTATAAATATGATAAAAATGATTTAACAATGAGGTCTTGTCATCTAGGTCCATGAGTTTTCACTTTTTGCAATAGAGGACCGCTCATTTACTAGGAGGAAAGGGGGTCTGTTCAATACTAATGGAAACTCAGGGACCTACTTAATGATTTTTTGTTTAACACATAAAATTATAGATTAAAAAAAGATAGATAATGCCCTTTTCATTCGATAACTGTGTAATGTGTTTAACACTTCCCACTCTTTTAATTTGCATAACATGATAGCTTGATTATCAACAACATTAAATGTCTCTCTCTGTACACATATGAGTTACAATGTATTCATTGATTTTTTATAGATCCCACAGTCAAATGGGTTTTATTGTCTTAGAATAAGTTTTCACATTTTATTAAATAAGGGTATAGTTTGCCCTGTTTTTATGAGTTTCTCTCTGCCACTAATTTAATCAACTAATTTTGTCAGTGGAGATCTATTTTAAGTGAATTTTAAGATGTGAATTTCCCTTTGTCCTCCTGATCACTGAACTTAGCTGATAAAAATTAACGAGTGGGGCCTATTTAATAAAACATGGCAAACTATATCATTATGGAATGAAACTTAAAAACTGGTGGAGCTAGATGATAAAATCCCTTAATTTAAGTGGTCATGAGTTTTTTACATGGTCACGAATTGAAAATTTTTAATGTTATTGTCAACAAACAAGTACACTAACTAATAGACATAACTCGCCCTTTCTTGCTTCGAACCATGCATTGGTTGGGGCTAAGAGGGCAACTTAAGGTGATGGGCAAGAATCTAAGAATAATATTTAAAATCTAAAAACCATAACTAAAACAAAAGTGACAATATGAAATAACAGCATCATGGAAGCCTAAAGCAAATACAATGTTCGGGATATCCTATCCATAGGAAACATTACAACTTAGACTATAGTATCAGACAATGAACCCAATCATGCTTGGAGGAAAAGAAGGGAATTGTGCTTACAGGTAAACCTGGAATGTTAGATACAGAGTTTGATGTAACACGCCTGTACTTGTGTCTTGGAGAATAAAATTTATAGTCTTGTGCAGAGATAGCCACTTCATTTCGACCTGTCAATCGCTTGAACCTGTAACAATGTGCAGCTTAGTCAAGGCGAAGTATGAATGCTGAAAACTTCAACTCTAGTCACAAAACTATCAGTAGTTAAGAAAGACAGTAATCAGTTAGTAAGCTCAAGATAGAAATTGTGCAACTAAAAACATTAAACTGACCTTTAAAAGAGCAAAAATTAAAGGTCAGGAAATGAACACACAAAAAATTTTCAAAGATTTTCTAATTTCCAAAGGCAATATATAAAATAGTAACCTTAAGAATACATTAGCATGCCCACTCCTAATCCTTTGCATTGAGTGTCTGTTTGTACCATGAAAATCCACATCCAATGATACCGAACAAGTTGAATTTGTATTAAAAAATACGTAGTTTGAATAAATTAAATAAGTGCATCATTTAATTGATGATTCGTTTATAAAAACAAGTTACACAGATCATGCCATGCCATCTGAATAACAAAACCTACTAATCAAACGGGTTACATGATTGTGTAAAGTTTCCCATTTAATAAAAGTCACACCCATGTTTGAACCCTTACCATGATTAATGAAATAGACTGTGCTCATGTTGACCCAAACCCATTTATACCCTTACCTTGACACAATCCAAACATCACCCATTAACACAAATATGCCACCCCTAATATATGGTAAAATAACATGTGTCTCACTATGTTCTCTAGAAAGCTTGGCGCAACTAGCCTACCACACAACAACGTATTCTCTTTTCTCAAATTATAGAGCACAAGTTTCTAGTGCCCTAGCAAAGAAAAAACACCATAGAGCGCAAGCAACTCATAATGGTGCTTAACTACGCCCACAGAGTATCAGTAACCTAAACAGTCCAACAAATTATTGTCCAGACCCTGAAAATTTTGAAAATAAGTCACTTAAACAATGAAAGAGCCATATGCCAAGGAAAATAAGAACAAGGAATCACTTACCATTCAGCATCTTCAATAGGCATATTATTTGGTTTCTCAACAATATCCAAACCATTGACCACCACAAAACGAACGCGTTTCTCTTCTTGTATCACTAATTCTGGAAATCTTGTCCTTGTTTCAAGAGAAGTTGCCAATTCTCTTCGTTTGTATACATAAGAACCTGTAATAATTAAATATGACAACATATTATAACAAGGATTCACACAGTACCAAATTTTGATACTTCTTTTAATATTTACAACCAAAGAGATGGATTAATTACAATGAATTACAAAAAGGAAAAAAAAAAAAAATTAACACAACCAAAATGTTGCGTGAAAAAAAAAAAAAAAAAAAAAAAAACCATTTCTTACAGAGTACAAAAGCATCCAACAGGTGGCTTTAATTGTTTTCAACAATAGAACAAAAGGAAAAGAAACAAGGGTTAAAAAAGAGAAGTAATACCTTTCTTAGGAAATTTCTTAGCCAAACTTCTGTACAAACCACCTGCTGCTTCAAGGGCTACCCCAATGGTCTTCTCACGGATACCATTCAAGGAAGCAAGCCTCAAGTTTACATCATTTGCTAAGGTTTCATACATATTTGCAACATACATCAATGGCAAAGCAAACCTTGGATCACCTTCATAGTGGACTTCTCCGGTTTTCCTCTTACTCAATTTGTCTTGCCCTGTCTGAGAAGTATAGTCAGCCTCAGAATCAGTCACTTCAATCACATGGTCATTAATAAAATGATCCACAATAATTTGCAGAAATCTTGCCCTTGCTGATTCGATAGGGGAAACATCTGGTACAAACTCCAGTCAAATTAGTAAAAGCCCACTTAAAACATTAACAAATCATAAAATAAATTTTGATTTCTATTTAGGACAATAATAAGTAGGAAAGAAAAAGTACCCTCAATTGTTAGAATGTCATAGGCACCCCTTGAAGGATCACTATTCTCAAGGGTAGTGTGATCTTCTTCCACTCCAACGCTGTGAAGTGGCAAAGAGTTTCTATAGGATTCATGCATGCAATCCTGGACAAGCATGATTTACGAGGAATTAAATTTTTGACAGAAGCATTTAACAAATATAAGGTTCAATTAAGTTTTTTTCATCTGTTCAAAAATAAAACAAGGAAGTTAAAACACTAATGCCTTTGCTTTTCCATCCATTAGTTTGAACTCATTACTGACTTCAACCAATTGAAACCCAAATTTTCAGATTGAAACTTGAGATATCACAAGTTTTAGGGTTTCAAGGGGAAAAAAATTAAAATATACTTTACAAATACTACTTATAGAACATTTCACAAACAGCAACACACAGGAGAAATATATAGGAGAAACAACAACAAATTAAAAGGCAAATAAGAAAAGAAAACAAAGAAATGAAAAAACCTTAATGATTAGACATCTAAGAGATCCAAAGCAGGGCCATGATAAGCAAAGGAAGTAGATGCGACAGGATAAATATGAAAGAAACCTCAAGAAAGTCATCTTGGCAACAGGATAGGAGACTCAAGTCCCTTGAAAACCATGCTATTTCTCTACCTCTAGATAGTCCCCATCAAGCATAAAGGAAATGTTGCCCAAAGCTACTATTTCAGATTCAGAAGTTGTGGTTTTAAATATATGCTATTCTGGGATGGAATCACTAGCTATCAAGTATAAGTGCAAAAGTAAATTGTAATGATTGGCTCCCCAATAAAAGTTAGTGTTTACCAAACAATTACCTTTGTTCTTTTAAAGTTAAGTAAAACCACAACAGTCCCAACCATACACTAAATCATCTTTCCACTTTGACAATCTAATTGGTCTATATCCATTCAGCATGACTTGAATAATCTTGTCATAGAACAAATTAATAACTGTTTTCCTACAGTTTATTTGCATTTCATTGGCGAGAAAGTGTGTGAAAGTAAAATTAACAGAGAGTGATTCAAAAAAAAGAAAAAAAGGAATTGCATTAACTTGCAAATGTGTTGAATGAATACAATTTGTATCTCTAACAACTACTTATAGTTACAATTTTGTTGATGCATAACAGCTTTACGATTTTGAGCGAGACTCCTTATTGGTTGCCAATTTTAACTCTTCCTTATTGCCTCTTTTGTATGTCACGGTGGAAACTCCGTGACATGTCTAAACTCCTCCACACACTAGTACTAAAGTTTGCATGACATGCAGAACTCTGTTAAACTTTTCCTCAAAGGCATTGCTCATCAAAGACAAGGTTTAACATAAAATTTATCCCCACTGATCTTGCTTCAACAGCTCACAAATAAGCTAAGGCTTGGTGTTTTTTCTTTTTTAATAAATCAAGTGAAAGGCTCACAACCAATCCAATCTGCGTTTTCAATTTGGAGGACCTTTCAGATAATGTATTAGACAATAACTGAAGGTGGGATAAAGTGTAGGAGCACATTTCCAACAAGCTCAGGTCATGGTAGTTAAAAATATGTAGTATCAGCATGTGAAGGCATTTAGATACATGGCCAAGTTGCCAATTTGGCACAAGCAGGAGGCAAGAAAAGACAAGTAAAACCAGCAACCAATAAGATGTCTTCCTGCCTAACATTTTGGTATTTTAGTTATCTCACATTAGCAATATTGTGACTACAAAATACTCCAAAAGAAAATTATATTCATTGAACACTTATCCAAATTCATACAATTCTAATTCTCTCTCAAATCACCCTGTTATTGCTCTTTATTATCAACTTTCTCACTGTTTCTCCCAACCAAACACACATAAACTTTAAGAACAATGTGATTAATTCATAGAATCACAAATCCCAAATAAGAAAACCAATTCCCTTTCTTCTGGATGTCCTCGCACATTTCCTTGGTTGGAAGCCCAGGATTAATTCTCAATGGTGAAAAATCACCCACAAAAATGATATAAGTAACAACCAAGTCCTTGACCATCTACAATGGGAGAGGTTAGTCAAGAATTTAACACTTGTCCCATATAAGAGAAAGAGTACTTTGCATAAAAGCACAAAATTTGACTGAAAAGGTAAGGAAGAAATTAATCTGACCGAGCAAAAACTCTTGTCTCTTTTAATTCTAGAACTCTCTTTCAAAAATATAAATTTTGGCAATGACTCGATCATCAGAGGGTTTACTTTGGTAAAGCTCTTGACCGCCCTTAATCTTACTCTATTTCACAGGAGAGATAATATCAACAAATCAAAGTGAGACGCGTAGGAAAAAAAAAATCCAAGCCATAAATTTGAGCAAGAAAAAAAAAAATTCATCAACATCAATGACACCAATTACCATACACTTCAAGCCACATTCGAGCAAAGTAAAAAACCACTGTTTTCTTCATCGTAACATTTTTTACAGCCATAGTATACAACCTAATCATGGAGTTCACACAACGAAAGAAAACCCAGTTATAGCACTTACTCACAAAATACTATATATTATTTTTACTTTTCCAATCTCATTGATTTAAAATGATAATGAGAACCCACAGTATCTACAAAATTAAGCATAAGCATAAATATATTAAAAAAAAAAAAAACCTTACAACAGCAGTGGAATCATCGTCGTTGTCAAGGGTATCTTGATGAACAGCATCGCTATCAACGTCAGCAATAGTATCGATATCAGCAGGGCGAGAATCGACAGTGTTGAGGTCATGTAAAGAGCTTCCAATAAAGGAAGTGGTAGCTGATCTCAAGTTGTAGTGTTGAACTGGAACCCTAGACCCCATTCTTTTTCCTTGTTATCATTCAAATTCATCCAATTGAACCACCATATCCCTTCGATTTTGCCTGTACATAATTTAAACTCACGATAAGAAGACATTCTGCCAGTACTCCCGATAAGACTACAGCTTCTGTTGCGACTGTGAAACGGAAGCTTTCAACCAACGGCTATTCAGACTAAACTAAAAGTCAAGAAAAGAGAAGAGAGCAGACATCCAAGCCTGAGACCGTACCTGAGCTATCGTCCACCGAAATCACGATTCCGAGCCTAACTCCGGTCTCCACACCAGCTCCCAAACCGATAGGCTTTGACTTTCCCAATTGCAACTAGTTAAGTTATTCAGTCAGCTCTCCGTGTTTTCTTCCCTTTATTTTTTTTGATAGATAAATAAATATTAAAAAATATCTTTCTTTTTGTTTCTTTGTTATTATAATATACATATATAATTTTTGATATTTTTTATAATTTTTTTAGTTCTTGTAATTGAATATTAATAAAAATAAATTAATAAAATATTCAATAATTATAATTAGATATTAGCCAAGAAATTTTTAAAAGGCCACCAGTTAATAGAGAAGGGTTATCTTTACTCCGAATTAAATATAATTAAAATTCATTTATATTAAAATCAATTAATCAATCAAATTCAATATTCTCGTATCATGATTAGATCTAATAACATATTATAATTTTACTTATTATTATAAAAATTCTTTTAATTTAATAAATAATAGAGATGTATAGTGATTTTATTAATTTAATTTCACCTATCCATCCAAAAAAAAAATTCATAAAACTTATTATTAATTTATTTAAATTTTTGTATTTAAATATTTTTATTATGTTTGACGAGTTAATTTTTGATTATTAAATTACTAAAAAATTTCTTTTAATTGTTAATTTAATGTCCATAGGTAAGTAATTTATTTTATTTTGACCATTTAAGCAATGAAAGTAAAAAACTTAGGGGATATAACCAATATTACACACATGTCAAACGCATTCTACAGAAAAACTGACAAGTTCATATTCAACGAAGATTTTAATTTCTATAAACCTTAAGTCATGGATGTTTAAATAAGTCCTATCTCTTTCTCTCATTATTTACTTTCGTAGCTACAATTAATTCGTAGGTGCAATATAATTTTTATTTATTTATTTTTAAAAAGTACAAGATATTTGAGATTTTGATGTGTTCACAGTTGAGGAATTTGATGTAGCATAATGAATGTTTAAAACAACCAAAGTCAATTTCTTCTACGTCAAGGGTGCAAGTACATAAATTGGTCAGCATAATGTAAATGAAAAAGGTTGAAATTGCAGAGACTTCTTCTTTTTTAGTCATCACAAACATACTCTGGAAGTCACCCATTTCTTTCTCCATTGAGGGTAGAAGAAAGTTGTGCAACTTATGCCTTTTATGACTTAAAACAATCTTTTCATGCATATGCACCATCATTAGTAGCTGAAACACCATGAAAACACACCGCAACCCACCCAAGCACATACGTACATATATGAGTCAAAAAAATGTTGTTTTCAAGTAGTAAACTAAACGATACTAAGTATACATCAAATTCTCAAATAATACAGTTCTATAATTTGTATTTAAAACTAATAATGTGTACAAAATTTTTTTTAAAAAAAAAACCAGCCTAGGGTTAACAAATTTGAGACGAAGATTAAACATTTAAACAGCATCATATATGCATGCATTCTATACACATAAATGGTGTAAATATACATACATAAAGATATGCATGCATTGCAAATATATAAATGGTGTTTTGATTTTGTCTCAATCCTTATTTCATACCGTCTGTACAAAGAAAGTCACTTGTAAGGTAACTAGATTTTTCTATGAAAGGAGTGCCCAATATCAAATTCAGAAATCTAAAAGCCAAATATCACTTTTATATAAGAAACGAAACCCCTTCTTTTAAACGAATATATTCATATCTGGTCACACATTATAGCTAGGGGTATTTTCTCTACATAGTATAAACTGTTCCAATTGTCAATAAAACTTTCACTTCACTTTTCCAGCAAACTCACAATAGTTCTATGGCAGCCTTAGAGCCTAAAAACATATCAAAACATGAGAAAGTTCAGTTAACATTAAAATTTTGATGTTAGTTTAGCATGATTTGTCCAATTCAGACATGTTGTAAAAGAAGTTACTATTGAGAAAACAAGTTAGTGAGATTCTAAAACACTCTTTAGCCAGCATTGTTAGCAAAGCTTTAGTCAAATCAAAACAGCTGTAAAACCAGCCAAGTTCAAGGTTAAAGTTGCCAAGACAATGTAATAACCACTAGGTTCCCTTGTGTGATTATAGTGAGATGAATGGTTTAACAAGACACACACTCACACAAATAATTGAGAACTTTAACACTTAAATGCATAATCATAGAAATCCAACAAAAGCCACCTCAGTAGCTGACAGCAGAAATAATACAAGAAAATATAAAATAAGAGTGTCACAGAATTGAAACGAAAAAGTTGCTATCATAGGTTAGCAACTGTGATAGCAACTGAAGTAACTGACACAGTTATATATGCTAAGGTTAATTTACAATAAAAAAGGCAAAACAATAAATATATTGTCATGAATTTTAATTAATATAATGGGTGTATAGCAGAATAACACCTTACTCATTGAAGTGGTCAATAAACAATCTTGTTCAACTAAAAAGCTTCGGCATTGTGAGGTAGCTTTCATTTGTTGGGTTCATTTGAATTAGAACTTGAGCTACAAATCTAACTCTTCCGACATGTAAATCACCAAGCTGCTATAAGTATTCTATTAAGCAAGTACAAGGGAGGTACTGAATCCAGAAATGTGAAAATAAAATAATGTTATAGAATTTAAGAATGAATGTCAAACATACTTTCTTTTTCTTTAACATTTGCAATTTTTTTTCATTTGTTACTTTTTATTATGATTTTGCAACTGACTTATCATAGAATAATTAGAAAGCAGATTGAATGAGATTTCAACTTACCTTTAAAGAAATTTAAAAGTTTTGAACTATAGTAACATAATGCAATTTCTACACTGACAATCACTAGTCACGTACTCTGAAATAAACCTCAGTCTCTGGCAGTTTGTATCAAGTTTGTATCATGATACCAAACGGTCTCTTAATATGTGTCAAAAGTTATACAATGACAACTTCTTTATCAGTAAATTAGCAATAGATATAATGTTGTAGATAGTCAATATAGTGAGGAAAACTGCTAAAACGTTATATTCCCTAAGTGCTTATTCTTTTTGATTATTTCCATGTGAATGATTTTGCTTTTGGCTCAAATTAAAGCCTCAATAAATTACTAATGAAGAAAAATTTGTACCATCAAGTTTGCACATTTGGATCTGCATAATGGCTAAAGTCTGTCAATAGACCCCTCACATCATTTCATTTTGCAACTCATTGGCTTCATCTATATTTCTTAGCTCGTAGAGCTTCTTTAATAGAGAGATATAGAAAATCTGATCAAGAGGGATACCCCTGCCAATCATCTCATTAAAGAACATTCTTGCTTGCTCCAGTTGACCGCATTGAGAAAACCTTAAAACTAAGGAAGTGAAAGCATTCAGATCAAGATCTACACCCACTTCAATCATTTTGTTTCGCAAATTCAAAGCTTCCTGAACATTTCCATGCTTTAAATTTCCATATATCGGAGAAGTGAAAGCAGTTGTATCAGGAATCACATCTCTCTCAAGCATTTCATCAAACAGCTTTTTGGCTCTTTCAATGCAATTATTTTTACAAAGAGCATCAATCAGAGCTGTATAAACTGCAACATTCAGTTGCAAACCAAAATCTGGCATCCTACAAAAATAATCAATTGCTTGTTGGATTGATCCACTTTTGCACAAACCATCAATCAATACACAAAATGTCACAATTGTAAACTTAATACCCAAGTCCGACATTTCATGGAGCAGACTAAGACTTTAAAATAAGCATCAATAAGTGTTGTGCATAAGATAGGATTAGCCCTTAGACCATACTTCTGGATTTCACTTAACCAAAGCTTAGACTCTTCAAGTTTACCTTGGTTGCACAGGCCCCAAAAGACTGTTCCGTAAAGCAGTATATCTGCTTTGATGTTTTTTCCTTCATTTCTTTATAAAGTTCCAAGGCAATCTCTAACTGCTTAACCTTAATATAACCATGCAAAATGGCAGTATAAACTTGTTGGTGAGGATTAATTCCAGCTTTAAGCATCGTCCTAAATGCTTCATCTGCTTCCTTCATCCTCCCTTCTTCACAAAAACCATCAAGTATATTCGTGAAGGTAACAATGTTCAACTCAATGCCCGCCTCCAGCAACATCTCATTAGCCAGTTTTAATGCTTCATTTAAATTACCTACTTTGCAATTTGCATCAATCAATGAAGTATATGTGAATTCGTTAAGTAAAAGTTCTACTCTTCTCATGGCCACAAAAAATTTAATTGCCTGTTGCATCATCCCCTTCTTGCATAAAGCATCAATTAATGTGCTTTAAGTTACAACATTGGGTTTCAACTCATTATTCCTCATCTCACTGAAAAACTCAAATGCCTGAGGTATTCTTTTAAATTTACAAAAACAATTAATTAAAGTGTTGAATGTTATAACATCAGGCTTGCAACCAATATCCTTCATTTCTACATACATGCAAAGTGATTCATCCAATAACCCAACCTTTCCATAACCATCAATAAGTGAATTATATGTTACAATATCTAGGATTAACCCCCTTTGTTTCATTTTTTCAAACAAGATTCTATCTGTACGCATATTACCCTCTTTACTTTTATAATCTATCATTATATTAAATGTAAAAACAGACAGAGCTATCCCAACCCGAACCATATCCCTTAAAAACTTCATTGACAAGTCCCCCCTCCCTGACTTTGAAAGCCTATGCAAAAGTGCATTACAAGACCGTGTTTTTGGCAAAACCCTAAACCTCTTCATTCTTGAAAAACACTTGTTAGCTTCCTCAAGCATTCCCAAGTCAACTAAATTACTAAACAAAGCATCAAACACACCAAAACTCAATACAAACATTTCTTGTCAACCATAAAACATCAAAGGCATCAAAACCAGAATGTGTTCGATTTAACAAAATCATTTCCTTAAGAGTATTATTAGCATCAATGTACATTATGGCTTAAAGCAAAATGTGAACCAGTATGCAATAAGACTTTGTAGTGCGAGGAAACCCTGTTCAAGCTTTTACCCGTTGAAAGAATTTCAATGCTAAACGAGGATCCTGTTTTAATTGGGTCAAAACTCTCAAAGCCAATATTGGCATCAAGGCTGAATCAAACATATTAACGATTTTTGAATCGTCCCATTGGTTTAATAAAATTACGTTAAGCACAGAATCTCTATTAATATCTTGAAAAAGATTGTAGAGATATGTTTTGCTGACAAACGGATATCTAATAATAAAGAGAAAACCAGTGAACCAAACTAAAGGGCAAGATATAAAATAAGGACGCAAAGGTTGATTTAAAATGATTAGGGTGTAAAAGAAATATAAGAGATTAGGATTTTTGACAAAAATAGCCCTAATTTAATGCTTATTTATATTTATAGCCTCAGTTGTAAAATTCTTATATTTGGGACCAAAAAGATACCATTTGGACAAAAATGTCCTTATATCTTAATTTTGTATTTCACACTCATAAACCAATATATTTGTTTACAATGCAGTTAACGGTAATGCATGTAAGTTACAACTATTTTGAAACAAAGTTTAAAGATTTTCGACTTTAAAGTATTGCGATTACAATAAGTGGATATAGATTTAACGAGTTCAAAGTAAATAATAACAACATAAAAGCTATATTATTTATAACAAGTACAATATTTTTCTTAAATATGATAACTAAGTTTTTGTTGTAATTTGTTTGACTTAGGTTTAGTTATATGCACATGAAAAGTTTATAAATGTGTTTAGTTGTTTGGATGCATACATTATGTGTTTTCATATGTTTTGCTATATGATGTGATGAATTTTAATCATATTGCTGATTGAAGATAACGATAGATAGTTCATCGAGAGAAGACAATTTTCATCGAGGGATTTAGTTTTAAAACCAACTCCCTCGATAAAATTCATAGAGGGATTCCGCGACGAATTTCATCGAGAGAGTTGGTTTTAAAACTAAATCCCTCGATGATTTTTATGAAGGGATACAATGTTGATCCCGCGATAAATTTCATCGAGGGAGGTAATTTTAAAACTATCCCCTTGATGAAATTCATCACAGGATCGAACTTGTCTCCCTTGATGAATTTCATCGAGGGAACTGGTTATAAAACTACTTGGCTTTTTCATTGATATGTACATTTACTTATAATATTATATAACATTTTTGTTTATGAATGTTTAACAATTGTTGTACTTTTGTATAAATGGCAGAAATTCCTTCAATGATTGTCTTTGGAGGAACATAGGAGAGTATTCTTTATTACAGAAAAGTTCAAATAAATTTAGCATTAAAATGAAAATTATGTATAAACATTGTGTGCTTTCATCTTTTTGGCATCGTTCAAGACCTCCTGAAACAAAAAATGATACAAATGTTAATTTTTTTCATTAGTGTCAATACTCAGATTATAACATTTAGAGGGTTCACACCACTTTTTGTTATATTTGAGTGTAGAAATATAGTAGAGCTACCACTCTATGTACAAGCTACTGAGACGCCTATTTCTAGGGATATAGTAGAGCCCTTGCCATATGTACAAGCTATTAAGCTGTCTATTTCTAAAAATGCAACAGAGCCCTTACAATGTGTACAAGTTACTGAACCATTTACTTCTTCAATGCAAAGTATTTATATAAATTCGTTTGTTTCTTCAACTGGTAGTAACCAAATCAATGCTACAATTCTTGTCATGAATACATATGTAGCATACTCTCCAATTCAGTATAATGAAAATCCTACTCAAGTTTATTTTGAATAGCATAAAGAAGAAAAAACTAATCTGAATAATGCATTTTTTACACATGGGATATGTTTTAATGGTGAACCACCTGCCAATGTGCCAGTATCTTCTTTTCCTTGTGAAGATGCTGGTTCATCAACTTATAATCCGCAACATGTATTTCTTATCCCTCCTCAGGTTAATTTTCTAATAAATACATTATCCAATACAGATAACAGTGAAGTGGTGGTTGAAAAATTATATGAAAGTAAAGATAAATTGCGTAGGGATTTGAGTCCACTTGTTATAAGACAAAACTTTCAATTCAAGATTCATAAATTCATATCAGATCATTTTGAGGTAAAATGTGCGGATGATAGATGTAAATGGTGTGTTTGAGCGACATTAATGCATGAAAATACTTATTTTCAAGTAAGACGGATCAACCAAACGCATATATGTATGTCTGATCAACTATTATATGGGTATCATGAAGCTAGTTCTTAACTTATCGACGATATAATTAAAGATAAATTTGCAGATTACAGCAAAGTATACACATATAAAAATATCCAAGAAGACATTCAAAATGAATATGGTGTATTAATATCATATGCAAAAGCTTGGCGTGCCAAAGAAGTTGCATTTGCACTGGTTTCTAGAGATCGTATTAATTCCTACAAATGCATACTATTTTACTGTCATGTTTTGAAATGTTGCAATAGTTACACTGTCACACATATAGAAAAGCATACTGAAAATCATTTCAAGTATTTTTTCATTATTATTAGAAGTTGCATCAACGAATTTTGGATATCAATCAAGCCAATTATAGCAATTGATGGATCTTTTTTAAACGAAAATACCGTGAAACTTTATTTGTGACAATTTGCCAAGATGTAAATGATCAAATATTTTCGGTGGCTTTTGAAATTAGTGATAATGAAAATGATGATTCATAGGCATGGTTCATGCAAAAACTACGGAGAATAATTAGAGAAGTGTAAGACTTGGTATTTATTTCTGATTAACATGCAACTATTGAGAAAGCTATACTTACTATTTTTTCTGAGGTGACACATGGAGTTTGTGCATATCATATAGTAGGAAATATTTGTTCAAAGTTTAAGTCAATGAAGAAAAATGAAATTGATAAGTTTATGATGGTTTACTTTCTGACTCCAAAGGTATATCGTATGAATGACTTCAATTGGCAATTTTCAAAATTAAAGCACTTAAACCCTGAAACAGCCAAGTATTTAGAGGAGAAGGTTGGTTTTCACAGATGGTCTCGAACTTATTTCACTCGCAGAAAGTATAATATAATAACTACTAATATTGTAGAATTTTTAAATGCGATTCTATGCCATGTTTGCTGCTATCCCATAACCTCATTAGTGGAATACTTAAGAAATTTATTATAAAGATGATTTTATAAAAGGAGAAACGAAGCTTGTCAGAAAGAAACCTATCTTACAAAGTGGGCTCAAGAAAAAATAAATAAACGAATAAATCAAACAAGAAACATGGTAGTTCACCTTATTGATCAACATGAATTTATAGTAAAACGATTGAGAAATAGATAAGATTGTAGACTTAAGTATGAAGACAAGTGCATGTAAAAAATTTGACTTAGATTAACTTCCTTGTGTACATGCACTTACAGCATATGGACATGAATTAATATTTAGAATGTTGTTATGTAATTTAATTATTTATGATAAAATTGAATTAATATTTAGAATGTTGTATATAATTTAATTATTTATGATGAAATTGTATTAAGAACTAGAACGTTGTTTTGTAATTTAATTATTTGTGATGGAATTGTATTAAGAATTAAAACATGGTTATGTAGTTTTTATTTATGATGGAATTAAATTAAAATTTAAAATATGGTTATGTAATTTAATTATTTGTGATGGAATTGTATTAAGAATTAAAATGTGGTTGTTTAATTTAATTATCTATGATGGAATTGTATTAAGAATTAGAATGTGGTTATATGTTGTCAAAATTTGTGAAAATACAAATGTACGTAATTGCAAATAAGTAATAAAGTGACAAGTAAATATTATTTCTATAAAAATTAATTATTTACGCTCTAAATACTAATTTATGTTATCATAATTTTATTTGAACAACTTTAATAACAAGATGATCTATGCTTAAATTAAATGAAAGAGATCATTATAAGTTAGCTTTTCTAAGCTAAAGCAAAATTATTTTAGGATATTAACTTACCATAATCCTATATTACACAAATCATTTGTATCTTATATAGACTTTATGACATTTAATATAAAAATTAAATTATAAATATCCTTATTTAGTGGTTTCATTATAAATTTTAAACCATCTAAACAATGACCAATTATTTAGAAGCAATAAGAATAATCATGAACACTTAATCAATGAAGATAAATTTTGATTACTTCGAATATATAAAAGCCTTAACATCAAGTTGGTTACATTATAGTACTAGAAATAAATTTTAATTAATAAAAAAATAATATCCTATTCATTATATTGAACACCCTTATAAAAAAAAAAAACAAACAAACAAACAAACAAAGAGATCAAAACTAAATTATAAGTCAAGACGATGAGATTTCATTCTTATCTCCAAGCTCCTCAAGCACTTTTCTTTTTCTCTTTTGCTTCTCTCTTGGTGGCCCTTATACATGCTTTGGAGAAGTCTTAAAATAACACCACTAAACTCTCCTTAAATGATTAGAAGAAGACATTTTTTTTTTTTTTTTAATTTCTGTCACTTAGTGTTTAGGCCTTGTTTTTAAGTGCCTACACGCTTAGCATTGTTCAACCTTTTTCACTGTAGCCAAAATATGGTAGCAAAAAATGCTACAGCGGTGGCATTATAATAGGATTATCGTAGCAGAGTTATTGTTTAAAATCACTTTAGTAGCTCATAGGCGCTTAAAACTAGTGATTAGATGTTATGCTTTACTTTTTATTTCTAGTTGTTTTTAAGCCATTTTGACCGGCATATGGCCTTTAGACTTCATCAAGTGCTCTCATTGATAAATTTTCCTAAATCTTGCAAACACAAGCAAAACATTTATAAATAAATGATAAAGGAATATGCTTCTTCCTTCCACCAAAATAGATTAAGGAATCATTCTCCTTCACATAAATTTCAAGAAAAAGATTTTTCAATTTATATTTATGTATGGGTTAGGGTATGCAAATACATAAATAAAAATACTAACAAAAAATTAAAAAAAGAAGAAATGAAGGTCAAACATAAATCAAGAGCATATATATATATATATATATATATATAGATGTACGCATGTATGTATGTATATTCTCAGTGAAGGAGCTACATGATGCATAACAATTAAACTCTAAAATTTCACATTTCTAATTTCAGGTCAACAGTATGTAACTATAATTTTTCACATATTTGATCCCAAAAAGATAATATTATAGGTGTCATAAACTCTTTTAGTAATGGGGTTTCAATTAATTTCTGTTCTAAAAATGAAAATAATATTGCTTTTTTATTTTAAAAAAAATGTTGTTGGTAAAATAAATTACAAATATTTTAAATAAAAGAAAAAGAAATCATCTATTTTAGTCTTTTTAGTAATGATCATTTTAGATAACAATGCATGCTTTATTATTGGATATTTCATTGATATATCAACTTCAAAGTCCTTTTCCCAATCAAAATAAATAAGAACAGTTTATTGTCAAAACTATGAAGTTTCTACTTCAATTGTTGTACAAAATTTTGACATAGATTCCCAACCATTTGCCCTTTTGGTATTCTTAAATGCTCAAGTGGCAGAAGAAGATTTTCGACCACATGAGGCCAAATTCTTCATTCGCTCGCATCTCGACTGTGTGTTGACTGACTTAATTACCAAGTTAATACTTAAAACAATATTGAAATGCTTAGGTGCAACGCAACAATCAGACAGAAACCAAATATAGTATTCAGACAAGAGAGGCGTCGATGTCCCGCATTTTGGGCACAATGTCAAGCAGAAGCTGTTTTAACTCATTGAACCCAACCGCCCGACCCATCTGTTTTGATATTGAAATGGATTCAGATTAATAAATTATTGAATAACAAATAGCAGAAACTAGGTTAATGAATTCATAGCACCATATTGCAGGAAATCAAACCAAAATTGAAGTAACAATATAGAAAAAGTTCAAAATCCTGCTCCCTTATCTACTCTAGAAGCATTATAAAATGAAAAACTCCATCATTTATTTTTGTACAATAACGAGAAGTAATAATTATCAAGCATAGAAGATCACTTTTCCATTATTTCGGAACAGAGCCCAACATCTAAAATTCCCTCACACTGAAGCACAAAAACCCCCACACGTGTTGCCGAATTATCCAACACAAGTTCTCTCCTGGACAAACTATGTTATCTGGTAGCATACAAAAGATGCTACTGCAAATAAACAGTAGCATGTTATTAGAAGTGTATTCATATAATGGGATTGTAAAATTCTGCAAATTATTCTTCTATAGTATAAAACAAAGCTATGTAAAGTATGTGTTTTTGGTTGCTTTGCATATGCATGATATCATTACAACACACACACACACACACACACACACACACACACACACACACACACACAAAAAGAAAAAAAAAGCTATCAAATTATCCTTAGTACCGTAGCAAAAGTGCTACAAGTTAAATCACACGCAGCATTTGAGAAATGCTATATATTGAAGTCTTGTAGCATTTTAAAAATGCTAGAACTTTGATAATTTGTAACATCTTTATAATTCTACAAATTATGATGTGTAGCTTTTGAAAATGCTGCATAATTGTCTCTCATACCCTCTTAATAATGCTGCAAATCATCACAAAGGGGAAGTAAAATCAATTTTTAAATGCTAGAAATGCTCTTATGTCTCCTAAAGTGTTTCTAATATGGCTTTGACTGCACGTTGGCAGTGGATTAAGGTTAAAACAGAAAGAAGCGATCCAAAATTTTTTTTGATTCTCTACTGTTATGCTGTCAAAAAGCATTTAGAAGGGCAACAAGGATCCATCGGAATACAAGTGAATATGGTTGTTTGATAGTTTTAAAATTTTTAGTTTTAGGCATGAAGATACAGTATTGGGTTTTATTGACTCTCCAATACACTTGATCATTGAGTACCAAACTCAATTTCTTATGCGCTGTCCTGCTGCATCAATGGCCGTAAACCAAAAAATAAATTTCTTATTTAACTTTGTTTGTTGCTAATTCATGTTGATGGGTATGATATTTGCTTTATGTGTCAAGAAAAAAGAAGAAAGAAGTTTTTGGTGCATGTGCCATTGCTGAATAAGGAGGAGATAGACGATGGAGAAAAAATTAAAATAATTTGTTATCAAGCATATATAAAGTTTCTCACATTGTGCTGTTGTTAAAAAACATCTATTTTATTTCATATGTTCAAACAACACAAGGATAAAAATACAACAAAAAAAAAAAAAAAAGAAAATTAAAGTTCTAAACCTAAAAATTAAAATTCGAATAAGCAAATTTTTGTTTTTGAATAATTTTCTGTTAAAAAGCTATAAGCTACCACCCAAAAAACCATCGACCTTGTCATTGGCAGAGGCCGAAAGGAATTTCATGCAGATAGGAGCTTTAACGCCAGCAAGAGAGAGAACGGCAGCCGGAATCCCCCACAAAGAATCGCCACAGATTAGGCCCGATGCAACAGCCGGTGCATAGTCATTGGCCTTACGCTTGTTCTTCAGCCGCCATAAGAAAAGAATCATACTTCCAACACACATGTCAATGGCAAAATATGCACCAAGGTAGAACGGAATTGCCATGCACATTGGGTTTGGAATATATCTGTAAATTCTGTACTTTGTTTCCCAGCGATGCAACATTTCTTGAATTATATCTATAACAATGGCGGCAACAAAGAATATGATAGCAAGTTTAAGGCAATGCTTTGGAAGAGAAGAAATTCCCTCAACTCCCAGAAGGGCAATGCCTCGATACATTAGCCCGTAAGGTGCAGGATAACTGCTGTCAGGATCGCCAATGGGATACGCTTTGTAGAAGATCCAAAAGATTCCGGGAGTTATAAGGCAACCTATTGCTGTGCCCAAAACTTGGCTTAAGAACATTGAGCGAGGAGAAGAAAGGGTGAGATATCCTGTCTTGAAATCTTGCATCAGATCAGACGCTGTGGAAACGATGCTCATCATCACACCACAGGACGCAAGTCCCGCGATAACACCGCCATGGTCTAGACCAACCCAAGAACTGAAAATGATGATAGCAAGCTTGCCATAGTTGGAGGCGAGAGACCAGTCTGTGAGACCGCAGCCATAGGCGTTGCAGAAGGCCAAAACTGGGGCAATTGTGTAAGCGACCAGGATATGGTACCATTTCAATTGATGAAATATGAGGGGAACCACAATAATGGATATAGCTGCAAGGACAATGTAACCTAGGAGAGCTGCCCAATTTGGTATTTGGTCTTTCAGGAAATATTCTCTTCTTCTAAGATCATCATTGTTTGATATCTGCGTACTGTTTGAGGGGTTGTGATCAGAAACTATTTCAGATTTCTTGGAAGTTTTAAGGCTCCAAAAGGTTTTGATTAGCATGTAGACGACATGGAAGAGGCCATCACCAAGCATCATAGCAATAGCTAGAAAAACCTGTGATATTAATCACAGAGAAAATTTTTAATTAACATCATGAAGAAGAAGAAAAAAAGAAAGGAGATCAATAAGGGAAAAGATATTTTTACCTTGTATCCTTGGAGGCCATGGAGACTGTTTCCAGGAAGATCAGCACTATACCAGCTGCCTTTTTTGTTTTCTATAAGCGGCCACATGATTCCCCAGGAAAAAATAGCTCCAATAAGCAGAGATATGTTCACCATGTAAGGGCAAATCATACCCACACCAACATAAGTTGTTGAGAAATCAAAATAGAACCTGCGGTGAGAAAACAAGAATTATCAGTTAATAACTAATCGTAAGCTAGATGCTGCTAATTTAAAAAAAAAACTAATGAATTTTGGGAATTCTTTATTACTTCTGGCTATATGCTTTGAGACCAAATGTAGGGAAGCTGCCGAATCCACAACCATCAGAGGCAGAGAAAAACCACTGGAAAAAGGAAAATGCAAAGCTAGCACAGAAACTTTTGAATAGCACAGTGACTTGTTTCCTGTACAATGACAGATATTAGTAATCAAAACAAACAGTTAATGCATAAAAGTCCTGCACTGGATTCTATATATATAGACACACTTACACAGCCAGCTTGGCTCCTTTGGGTGTGTGAAAGCTATTGATAAGGTAAGCAGTTGCAGTTCCACTGGGGTAGGTTAACTTGTACTTCAGGATCATCGTCTGTACATATATAATTGTTTAGATAATAAAGTAACTGTATATATAGATAATAATGCAACTGTATGTATAGAAAGCATTGAGGAAAATAAAAACAAACCTTTCTTAAGGGCACAATAGAGAATAAACCAACAAAACTCACAGCAAAGAGAAACCCCATCATCCAACCAATAGAAATTTTCTTGACATTCACTGGTGTGTTCCCTCCATCTGCTAGAGCAGCTATCTTTCCGCTCATCCCCAGTAAATAACTTGCCGTCCCACCTAACAATTTTACAGCACAAAGACAAATTACAAACTTGGAAAAGAAATTTCTTAAATATGAATTGACAACAGAAAAGTTAGAAAGAAAGTATGCATACTGCTAAAAGCGATTCCAGAGGAAGCAACAACGCAGGTTTGAATGACGGTATTCTCTTGTCTAGTGAAGGGCTGCTTCAAGTAACCAAATTTATCGAGCAGAGTTGTCCACGCCTTCACGATGGCGAAACCCAGAAGACCTGCCGCAACGTTGAGGGATGGTATAACGCCCGTGGTTAGGTTAAGCTTGCATACAATGAAGTTGAAGATTATGCTCAAGCAAACGCTTGTAAGCGCTGCCCTAATTGTTATTTGGTCCTTCCATGAAGGCACCGCCACGTTCCTGAACGCATCCTCCGTCATTATGTTTTCGTCGTCATCAGTACTACAACTTTCTGTCTCCTTCTCTTCAACTCGCTCAGCTTCTTTGTTGATCTCCATTGATTCTTTTTCTTCTTCTCAGGTCAACTTGTAGAGATAGAAATTACCGTTTTACAACGATTCTCTATTGATTTCTAGAGGTGCAACGACTAGGTTCTTTACTTAAATTTCTGTTCTTATAAGACAGAAGCCTAATCCCAGTACAACTCTGCAGTAAGGTGCATTACTTTGAATCGGAGAAGGAAATAGGATTCGGATCGGGAGAATAATATACAGATCCTGACTTTTTGTAAAATAAAAAATAAGTACATACTTTAGGTTACTTATAACAAATGAGTTACTGATGTTGGTTGCTATTTTGTTACAAGTAGGTCCCTACTACAAGTACCATTATAGGAATGGCAAAATTTTACACTGCTGGAAAAGGCCCGACGCATTCGAAATTATTAGTATTATTATTCTATTATAAAAAAAAAAAAAAAAAAAGAAGAAAACCCACTATTTTGGGTTGTTAAGTGTATTGTGAATGTGACTGAGCACAATATTTTTTATTTAATTCTAAAAATTTGATTAATATAAATATGCATAAAATAAAGTTAGTTTTTAAGTGTAGTGTAAAACCTTGAATTATCAGAACAGAAGCTTGCAAAAGGCACTATAATATTACGAATTTTTTGAATCTTTATTCATTTGCATTAAATTTATCTTTGATGCCATGATTTATAAATTTGATGACCTCTTTTGTGTTACAAAAAAAGATGTATTATTATTAAACTAAGATGTTGTAAAATGGAGGATGGGGAATGGTATCATTATTGTTTTTTTTTTCTTTGAAATGGAGAATAATTGTGGTTTTGTTCATAATCTAAAAACACAATACAATCCTCTATTAACAGAGAAAAATGAAACATATTAATACTTTAAAAACATAATACAAGCCTCTAAGAGCAAAGTAAAATGCTTTAAATAACAACAATAATAATAATAATTATGTAGTCATTGATGGGATACATTTTTCATATACAAAAATTTTAGCTGATTATGGCATGTCTTGTTTTGATTTTGGCAATATTTTTATGCATTACCTCAGCCAATAAATCTTGATTTGATCCCCCAATTCACCTCTCAACAAATAAACTTTATTTATCGTTTATTTATTCTTTCTTCCTTTCGTTCGCATGTTTTCAAGTTCTCAAAGTCCCATCAAACCTTATCAAGGCTTAATAAACACATTTAGTAGCAGTATTGTATGGCATTGTATTGTATTAAATAAATTAAACTGTAATAAATTAAAATTTAATACAGAATCATATTTGGTGTCAAGTTGGACTATATCTATATAAAATATTATTATATTTTTTTATATTGTTATATTAATTTATATTTTATTTAATTTATTAAAAATATTATTATATTTTATTATATTATGATATATTATATTTTATTTTATTATATAATATGTAAAATATTATTTTATATTACTATATTAATTTATATTTTATTTAGTACTAAAAATATTTTTGAAATAGAATATGCTATTGTATGTCATTATTGCACCATTTGTTGCCGTCCATCAATGTCATTTTGGATCAACAAACATGCTTTCGTATTATTATTTTTATGTTTTACATAATAATATGAATATTATCGATATTTGATTGATTATTTTTTATAGGATAAAAATTTAACTTTAAATTTATATTGAACAATGGCTCAAACAGCAATGATAATAACACCATTGGGTAGAGCAGTTGACAAGAATTTTAATGAGATAACAATAACTCAAACCAACGTCAAATGATGGTAACAATGATTTAAGGATTTATAATATTTTATTATTTTTTATCAATTAAATAATAAAATGAACTATTTTAATATAATATTATATTATTTTAAATTTAAAAAAAAAAAAAAAAAAGAAAGAAACAAAGAAAGACCCGTACAGAGTTAACCCATTCAGTTCTGCCGAGGTTGGTCTACATTATTTGCAATTAATAATGCAGACAAGTCCATCAATAGTATTAATACTATGTCATGCAAATAGTACATATAATCTCGTGCAGTACCGAATGCCAAACGTGCCCAAAATGTTGCATGCTCTGGTTACCAAAACGCGCCTACACGATACTTTTTTATGCAACAAAAATCATAAGGTTATATGTTCTGACACCGCTCGTAACTGGTTTAACAGAACTCCTCAAACCCAAGTGTCTTCCTTTGCAATAACTTCATGTGAGTGGTTAATGATTCAAAGGTAAATAAGAGAGGTTAGAAGCCAAGTCAGCATTACTTTGTTAAGTCAGTTGCAAGTTAAATCGAATTTTCATTTATACTTAGGAAGCTATCTACAACAGAATCTTTGTTCCTTTATAACAGAAAAATAAGGAAGTTATTAGGTGCTCTCGGATCAATGTAAATTGAGACGAAACAGAGAGAGAGAGAGGGCTTGTACAGAGAGCTTTAGTTTAAAGAGAAAATTCTGGAAATTTCTTGTCAGTTCTTTTCTTCTTCATTTCTTTGTGGCTTTGATTGTAACCATTGTAATTCTCAATTCTGAATAATGAGAGGGCCGGAATCTTTCACCCGTAGACGTAGGCAACCATTGCCGAACCACTTAGACAAAGTGGTTGTTCTTTCATTTGTGTGATCCTTTTTCATTTTCTTGATTAACATACTTGGACAAAATTATTGTAGCAGAATCATGTTAGTCTTAGTTCAAGCTTCTCATCAAATTGGCATTTAGCTCACCAAGGTTTCTGCTCGGTTTTTTAACAAATTGGCATAAGAGCTTGAGGCTGAAACAATGTCAATTTCTAAGTATGATATAGAGAAATTTACAAGGGAATTTAACTTTAACTTGTGGAGAATCAAGATAAGGGCTTTATTAGTTCACCAGGGTCTTCAAGATGCTCTTAAAGGTGAAGAAAAGATGCCTACTACACTAACCAAAAAAGAAAAGAAAGATATCTTGTCAAAGACACACAATGCCATTGTTTTGAGCCTTGGAGATAAGGTACTTCATGAGGTATCAAAGGAGAAAACAATGGACAAGTTTGTGGAAAAAGCTTGGAGGGTTGTATATGTAAAAGTCTCTTGCAAACAAGTTATACATGAAAAGAAGATTGTACACACTTAAGATGGATGAAGGAATGAAAATTAAAGATCATCTTGACCTCTTCAATAAGATCATAATTGATCTTGAAAACTTGGATATAAAGTTGGAAGATGAAGACCAAGCCTTGATTCTGGTACGTTCTCTACCAAGATCCTATGAACATTTCGTTGAGACTTTGTTGTATGGTAGAACAAGCTTGTTAATAGAACATGTTGAAGCTACCCTGAAATCCAAGAAGCTTAATAAAAAATCTAAAAAAAAAAAAAAAATTAGTGAAGGAGAAGGATTGAATGTGCGAGGAAGATAAGAAAAAAAAACATATAAAGCCAAAAAAAAAACAAATCAAAGTCAAAGAATGCAAAGAGAAAGTACTTTTTTTGTCATAAGGAAAGGCATTTCATAAAGAATTGTCCAGAAAAGAAAAACAAGAAAAAGTAGAAACAATGTTAGAATAGAGATTTTGACTAAACAAAAATTCAAGGATGCTTCATCAATTCCAGATGTTCAAGACAATTTAAAAGCCACATCCAAGTATTCAAAGGATGGATATATGAGTGTCATTCTCTTTGTTGTCTCAAGTGCCAAAACTGAAGGTGAGTAGGTTCTTAATTCTGAATGCTCTTTCCATATGGGTCTAAATAGAAGTCTTTTTACATCTTGACTTATTTTGATGGTGAAAGAGTCTTAATAGGGAGTAATATGATATATAAAGTGGTTGGTGTTGGCAATATAAAAATTAACATGCTTGATGGTGTTGAGAGGGAACTTCAACATGTGATATTTGTTCCTAACCTCAAAAGAAACTTGATTTCCCTTGCAATGCTTAATAAATTGGACTATTCTTTTAAAGCTAAAATGGAGATTTTAAAGGTGTTTAAATGATCAATGGTTATCATAAAAGGGAGAAGAATAAATGGGCTATACATTCTTAAAAGTTTGACAACTTCTACTAACACAATTGCTAAAAATAATGAGAAAACTAGGTTGTGGCACCTTAGGCTAAGGCACATGAGCGAAAGGGGATCCAAGGAATTAAGTAAACAAAGTTTGCTTCTCATGGATAAAATTGATACACTTGAATTTTTTGAAAAGTGTGTACTTGACAAGTCATATAGAATCAAGTTTAAAATTGCAGTTCACAGAACAAAAGAAAATTTAGATTATATTCATGCAAATTTATGGGAAATTACTTAAGTGCCAATACCTAAAGGTGCTAGATATTTTCTTTCTATTATAGATGACCGTTCAAGAGAGGTTTAGGTCCAAATGTTGAAAAGTAAGAACCAAGTATTTAATGAGTTTAAAGTTTGAAAAATCTTAATAAAAAATCAAACAGAGTTGAAGATCAAAAGAATTTGAACAAACAATGGGCTTAAATTTTGCAAGGAAATGTTTGATGATTTATGCAAGAAAAAGGAAATTGTAAGGCATAAAACAATAAGATATACTCCACGACAAAATTGATTTAGCAGAGAGGATGTGGAAAAAGTAAGATGCATGATGTTTGTTGCAAAACTTCCAAAAACACTATAGGCAAAAGTTGTTATCACAGTAATTTATTTGATTAACAAAAGTCCTTTACTTACAATTAAGCTTAAAACACAAGAGAAGATGTGATCTAGAAAGGCTCTTGATTTCAGCAAGCTAAAAGTATTCAGTTGCACAATGTATGCTCATATAAAGCAGAGGCTCCTAATCTAAGACTTCTTTTAAGCATTTTTTTAACAACATTCCTACGGTGAATATCATCGTGACCACGATAAAATTCATCGAAAGAATGTTGAACTTTTTCTTCATTCCTGCAATGAAATGTGAATGATGATTTTCATCGTGGGGGCATCCTTTTTAAATACACTCTCTCAATAAATTTCATTATCTTGTGATAAATTTCATTTTCTTTGGACAAATTTCGTTGTGGGAACGATAAACTTCTTCGTCCTCTTAATCACTTCACACGGTCTATATTTTCAAAACCCACACAACAAAAGCAAATAAATTGAATTCAATTGACACATAATCATACCTTAAAATGGTTTATAACTAATCCTAAATAATCCAAATTTCATGCTTTTTCTTTTTGTTATACATAAAACGTAAAACATACTTGATATGGGGTTGTCGTCGCTTTTTGTCATCTAGTAGCTGCTAATTTCTTTTTAATGAATATAAACAATGCTTCATACTTAAAAATAAGTAAATTTTTAAGTTTTAGCTGAATTTAGGGAAATGAACTAGAAAAGCAAAACAATTTTTGTAAATCTTTTGGTGAGATGAATTGCAAAAGCAAACCGGTTCAGTAAATCAACTTAGTTGATACTCAACATATCACTTAATTTAATGATTTATAAAGAAACATGACAGTGTATTGAAGCAATAAGAAAAAGTTTTGATTTGCGTCTTGGTGGAGTTGTGTCAATACCGTTAGTGTTTATATTTTTTAGAAATAAAAAAATAATTTTAATTTAAAGTTTAAAAGTCAAACAACAAATAAAGGGTATTTTTATTTGAAAGGCAAGTAATTGGCCCCAAATAAAAGACTCTTACAATTAAGATTATAAATATAATTGAGCATTAAAATACAGCTATTTGGATCAAAAATTATTCATTTTATTATACATTTTATTATGTATTGATTCTGGAATATATGTTTGTGAGTTTCTATTTTTCATTCCACGACAGTAACCATGATTTATGACATTTGAGTTCATTGGCATTACAATTGCTAAAAAAAACTGAAAAGAATATGAAAAAATTTGGTAGGACATAAATGGAATAAATATATATATATATATATATGTGTGTGTGTGTGTGTTTGTGTGTGTGTGTGTGTAATATATTAAAATTAATAAAATAAACAAAATAATTTAATAAAGAAAGAAAAGTTGAAAAAAAAAAAATTGCCAAGGACCATGAGCCTCTTAGCTTGGTGACTTGACCCAAACATTTAAAGGATATAAAGTACGACCCTTTTAATACTTTTAATAAAAGAAATTTATAAATTTTACATTATTAAATTTATTATTGTAAAAAAATAAATTACATTTTGATACATAAAAGATTAAAAACAAGTATTAATAAAAATATTTTTTAAAAATTAAGTATATATATAAATTGAGAAAAATAATTTAATATAAATTTTAAGTATCGATGAAACAAATTGCTATGTTATTATTTAATAAAAAGAATTGGTATATTTTTGAAATTGATATGTTTTAAATGAAATTAATAATTTTTAAGAATAAAAAATATATTTGATAGCGTTTCTAGAAAGTAATTTTAAAAAATTGAAAACTGGGTCCATGCTTGGTTCAATCAAAACATTTCACATGATTCTCAATCATTAGGTTGTGGGCTTATTGGGTTTTACTCAAAACAATTTATTTATTTATTTATTTATTTCAAAAAATAAAGGTTATTTTAAAAAATATAATCTACATCATTTTGATGTTTGTTAACAGAACATCAAATACAAAAATCAACAATTAAATTGAGAACAGTTGTATATTTTCCCCAAAACCTTTGGTAATGCAATTAAGTTGAAATACAATGTTTCAACAAGAACGTTTACCAGTTGCACAGAAGAAAACAGAGAGAACACAAACTTGATAAAAATGTTTCTTATTAACTTTGTGTTGTTTCGTCTGTTACAATGATGCACCAAGGAATCAAAATTAGCAAAATGCAGCATAAGAAAAATCCTGATCCAGTTAGTTTTTGATACAATGCAAAAGGCTTCAAATTGATGCAAGCGCAAAATTTAATTATCCCCTACTCCTGTAAAGAAATTTCATAACAGCTATACCAGCTGAATAAGAATCAGAATTCAGAACCCACCAACCTAACCAACTTTCAAGGTTCTCCCAAAACCAAAATAAGGACGGTAAACGAAAAAGAAATAGTCAAGTTTTCCCTATACTTCCTGTGAACATGACACCAATCTTCTTAGCAAAGTCATCTCCATCTTCATCATCCAAGTATTCTTCTTCACCGTCAGCATTTTCACCTTCTTCATAATTATAATCCCCTTCATCACCCTGCTCATATTCATAGTCTCCATCCCTTTGATCATCACCTTCAAGAAAATGATCTTCCATCCCTTCGTCAACAATCATCTCATCTTCAGCATCAATCTCACTTGCATTAGGTAGTTGGGAAGGCTGATTGCGAGTCACTTCAGTTTTTCCTTCAGCTTCTCTGTCAGCACTGGACTTTACAGAATTGAATTCTTCATTGTTGCCGGCTACTTCCTTGGATAAGTCGGAATTAGCACCTGGGGCAGCAGCATTGTTTGAGCTGCCAACCAAGATTCCCCCACTTTCTTTCAGATTATTGTCTTCCTTGTTGACAGAAGAAATTCCACTGGAGGCTGAGATTCCAGCTCCTCTTTTTCTCTTCAGAATCTCACTAAAGGGCATTGGACTGTCAAATGAAAGGTCCCCTTCAGATTGCTGATGATCTTCTAAGCTTTTCCTCTTTCGAAGGGATTGCTGCTCCTTACTCTCCGCATTCTTACCACCTTTAAGCTCTGCAAGACTTTTAGGACCAGCAAAGTCAACATTAATGTCATCCATTATTTCTCCTCTGATCTCAGTGCCCCTAAAGTTCCTTCCTCCATTATTATAATCATTCTCCACCCTACCTTTTATTCTGTTACAAAGCCTCCCCTGGTGGGACACAGAACCCCAATTCCTTCCCCTGTCCATTTCCCTTTCTAATTGCAAATCAATACTACTGACTGGAGATCTCCTTGGAAGCTTTATTCTGCCATGAAGGCGACTACCAAGAGAGCTTTCATGTGAGTATAAATGGCACAAGTCTCTTTGAGAAGAACTCCGGCAACTCTGCTCTTCAACTTGATTGTCAGGGGCATAATCAAGATTGATGACTGATCTCAACCCATTACCCCTCCTATGATTAGAAAGGCGGTATCGCAGATCGGCTTCATCAATTTGATTAGGAGTTTCAGCCTTCGAGTAACTCCTCCTTTTCTGATGAGATGAACCACCCACTAACACTCTATCCGATGAAGCACCATGCCGTTCGCAAGCGTACTTGCCCTGCACATGGTCATATGAGTCATATATGCGTGGATCATGGAATGCTTCTCCGTCCATGTCAGCCACTGAATTGTAATCAACAGAGTGAACCATATCATATTCATTCACAGAGTTCAAGCTCTTTCCTTCATGACCTCCTGTTCTCCCATATTGATCTCCATCATGGTAATAATCAGAATCTCTGAGCTCACTATTGACAAGAACATCAAATCCAGGAGAAGACTCTCTAAAAAACTCATCAGTGTCCTTCCCACGGTGGAAACTTTGTTCATCCGATGCACGAATGACATGCAAATGATTAGAATGACCCAGAGACTTACCATTGACAGAAGGAACATTACTTGCTTTGTATTGTGGAAACTCATCCACTGAGCTTGAAGGTGGTGGAGCATTTCTTGCAATGCCCACAGTATTTCGTGCTAAAGCATTTTCTACTTTGAGAGTAGGCTTATTAGCTTCAGAAGGAACTACAACTGCCTTTGAGATGTTTGGTGGTTGAATCTTTTGCTCTTGAGTGCACTTCTGAGGGGCTACAGAAGCCTTCTTCAAAGTTGGAGGTTCAATAGCAGGAGCAGCTGTTGTAGGCTGTGAAGCCTTATTAACAGTAGGATTCGGCCCATGCAGAAAAGCACATCTGTCACCTTTTAGGCAAAATCCCTTTTGGAAATAAATACACAGAACTGCTTGTTTACCCGAATTGTGTGTGGTTTGTATAACAGGTATGCCTGCTGAGTGCAATGAATGAAAAGAAGATCTAGTAGAGGCTACTGTTTGTGTGCCCAACAGGCCATCAAGGGGCTGGCAAAGAGGACATGAAAATTCCACATTAATGATGTAAATATAATTGGAAACCATATAAATTATCTTAGCAGACTTCCAATTTTACTGTCTAGCAATTACCAATTAAACCACAGATCCCAGTCAGTTTGAAAACCAATTTGACATCATTTCAACACAAAAATACTAGATAGTAAAGAGGAAAAACTTACTGGGTGACGGAACCCACACTTGGGATTCAAGCAATTACCATTCAACCAGAAATAACAATCTTTGGGATTAACTCGGGCATATTCACTATGACGATACTCACATTCACTTCCCTGTTGACATGGAAGTAAAAAGAGAGGCATTGGTAAGAATATTCAACCACCGTCACTTTTAAATAACTAAAGGATTCACAATAACACAGACCAGGGGATGAACTGCATCTTAGCAAAATTTACTTGATAGAAATAGATACTATATACAACCAATTATGCATGCACATATATATCTGAACCACCTTTTTCTAATTAACAGCTTATTCATGATGGATACATCAACTTCAAAAAACACTTTCTAAACAAGAATCATGAAAATAGTAGAACAAAATTTAAAATGGACAAGAACTTCTACCAAGGCAATGGTTATGTAAGCAACAGTTTCGTGATCACCATGTTTGCCAAAGAAAGATTATTTTGGACACTATCGCATATTTTACAAAGTAGAAGTAACTGTAACTATATAGATACCTTGTTGATAGAATAACACATGGGGTGGGTCAGCCAGTTAGAGGTAAAAGACAATGGAGACAACCTACAACGAACTGCAACCTAAAAGATTTCCAAATTTTGGAGGAAAGTTCCAGGTTCTATGGCAAGCATCAAAACTTAATCCTCTTTCCTCGAAACAATTATGCTTGTCGGGCTTGTGGCAAAACAGTAATAATGTTTCACCATTTTATGTGGCAAACATCGCAATCTAATCCTTTTTCTTGAAAACAATTACGGACGGTGGGCTTGACAGCAAAACAGTGTTAATGTTTGGCCTTAAAGTAATTGATTCAGCTACACGAACTTCAGATTGACACTAAAAAGTAGCTCACTTATGACGACCGGCGGGTTCATAGTGAAACAAACAAATATTACGTCTAATTGCTTATAAATAGCAGCAGTAATCAATATATGTAAAAGAAGCATAAAAGCCGAATATTTTGGCTGACAAGATCCATAATCTAAACCTCAACTCAAGAACCCAATCCACCCTGTTTTGAATTCAATCAAAGACAATCACAGACCAAGACCTCACCCAAGGGGAAAAAAAAGACTATACAAGAAAATAATGGGATCTTGTTAACATGGTTAAATCCCTAAAAAAGGAAAGAAGAAAAAAGAGAAAACGGGAAAAAGAAAGGGAACCTTTTTGCAGGTTAAAGGAGAAGCAAGAAAGTAAACGCAATCAGTATTTCTCTTTAAGGCCTCCTCTTCATGTGACGTTGTGGATGGTTGCGGCGGCGGCTGCTGCTGCTGCTGCTGCTGCTGCTGCTGTTGAGCGGCCACAACCATGGCGGTTCTTCTTTTGAAGAAACAAAGATCCTCGTTGCTGTTGTCGTTGTTGTTAACAACTGCAGATCAAATGAATTATCTAATACCCAAGAATCCAAAAGCAAAGCAAAACGAAGCAAGATCCAATCAAAGAATCGGAAGCTTAAAGAGAAGAAAGGAGAAGAGCCGTCACAGAGAAAGAGGAAGAGAGATTGAGCGAAGAGTGAATGAAAATGACCTTCTTCAATTTCAATTTATTGGGGTTTTTTTATTTATTTATTTTTAAAGGCCGGGCTGTTCTGTTCAAGATCAAGAGAGACACATGATGATGATGACGATGATGATGATGATGATGTGCTGTTGAGTTTGGTTTGTGGTTGTTTGTGTTTTGTTGTTTTAGGGTTGCGCTTGAACTATTTTACACGTAGCTTCTTTCAGTTGGTCCGTTCTTCTTTATTCGTGCAAGTTCCCGGAGGGGCACGGAGGCTATGATAAAACCCCTTCACTATTTTTTTTTTTTTTTTCTTTCCTCTTTACGAGGGTAAATTTTGCATTATTAATTTTGAAATTAGGAGCAAGTTCAAAATAAATAAGCCCAATTAATAAATTATATGCAAAGTCAGTCCATAAAATTCTTCAGAGATTATTATTTCATAATTATGAGTATAAATTACAGTAAAAATCTGATTTGGAGCATAAAGACCAGTAAAATTCCCAAAAGTTACATTGTAAACAAGGCCATAATATGCACAGGAATAACTCTACGATTGACAATAAATCTCAGGCTCTGCTTTTGGTCTTAAATCCTTAAGAAAGAAACAATCTAAGAGAGATTGCTGAAAGGGTTGGTTTAGCATCTGCTTCACTTTTGCAGTCAATTATCATCCCATGGAATTTTTCATTTTTCTATTTCATATATTCGTCTAGCAAGCAGCTGTGCTGCTGAGGATACAACTCTGTTCTTTGATAAGACTGAACTCCGATGGAAATTACTTGCCCAACCAAACATATTAGTTGAAGTTAAGGCGCGCGTAGAACTGCACTGTCCTCAAAACTATTTCTACCCTTCTAAGAAACATCCCTAATGCAGCAAGGAGTTTGATAGAAGCCAATGAAGAGTTAGTGAAACTAAGGAACAAAGGCCACATCCCTCAAGTCGTAGTGGTTGAGCGCATCATCAACTGTGATTCTCCCTCTTGGATTCACACTGAGCATTTTCTGAAAACCAATTGACTTAAGGTCAGATGAAATTAACCCTCTGATCATCATCTATAATTAATATCTTGTCCTACCTGAAGAAGATCAATACCAGCTGGCTCAAGAACTGAGAATCCTTCTGTCAGATCCTGCATGCAATGCCATCGCCATGAAACTTTTAATAAAATACTGGGTAAAACGAATAGATTCCTTCTTCTCTTCTCAGACCCTTACCTTAGGCTCACTCTTTGAAAAACAATGAAGAAATTCAAATGATGAATTCACTCCTGGCCAGGTTTCTTCACTTGGTGTACCCATTAGCCTTTACATTACAATGTAAGGAAATAAACACATGTAGATTAGTGCACTGCATGAGTAAATCAGTGGTTAGTGCACGGTTGTGTGCATATGTTCCAACCATACGTACAGCACCTGAAAATACTGATCCTTTCATGAAACTCAGTTGGACCGTCAAATAGAGGCTTTTTGATCACCATCTCAGCAAATATACAACCCACCGACCACACATCAGCAGGACAGGAGTACTTTGCAGAGCCAAGGAGAATTTCAGGTGCCTTGTAAGACGGTGTTACATTCTGGAAAATAATAAATAACACAGAACCTGATGTTATGAGAGGAATTTGCCAGGGGAAGCTATGGTATGAAAAGAATCAAGCGGTATTGAAACAAACATATCAAACTTTTTGGTCTCACCAAACAAAAAACAATGGTAGCTTTTGAACACTACACCAAACAACTTTCTGCAACTTTTTTGACTTTTAGTATTCACCTAAAGAACTATAAAGAAAACAAAAAAAAAAAAAAAGTTTCCATTCCAATCTACCCTAGTGTTCGATCTCTGACAGTGACAGCATTTGAATCACAAGCCTGAGAGTATCCTGATGGTGGACAGAGTTAACTCAGATGCCTTTGTCAAAACACTGAGGCATTAAGATAACAGATTATAGCTAAACCAAATGAGAGATAACGAAAGGTGATTACCATTCCAACATCTAGTAGTTTCACTCTCTGACTATGCAGATCTATCAGCACATTACGAGGATTTAAGCGCCCAGGGAAACATTTGTTGGAATGGTAATAAGAGATTCCCTGGAGAATCTGATGCAGAAGGACCTGACAAGGGAAAACATTAAAAACCAAAAGTGAGAAAAAAAAAATTCAGATTAAGAGAAAAAAGAAAAACCCAGTTCATCTTGCATTTCGTAACCAACATAAAAGTATTATAGAAACAATAGTCATTGCATAAAATGAGGATTTCAAAGAACACGCACTCAGTTTTATTGACTTTGGATTTTGGACAACGGCTGGAAAACTTCTTATGATAGTTTTAAGATCATGGCCAGTATACTCAAAATTTTGAAACACATGCTTGTCATCCTCTTTGTTCGCAATGTCCAGCAATCTGTCATCCGAAATGGCAATTAAAGGGTTAATAGATAAAAGAAGAAAAAAAGTTAGACCTTGAGAGTGCTGTTATACCACACGACTAGAACGTGTCAATGCCAGGAGGCATGAAATCTATCCTTGTGCAATCAAGCTGATTAGAAATTTCCGTACTCATTTTGACATGTTGAGTAAAACAACAATGTCAGAGCCATTAATTGATAAGATCTGCTGATCTAACCCAAGAATCACTGCTTTAACAGTTTACACTAAGATGACAACTTTACATGATTGAAACTGGAACAATGAAAGACTTATCAAAGAGAACAAGCCAGATTAGTTGCTAACTTATTCCACGTGTCTTGCTGCTATGACTATTAAAAAGGCTTTGCAATTCAACAGAGATCGAAGCATAAACTTCCACTTTCAATAACTAATCCCTTGTACATAGCAAGTAAATATTGGTAAAAGCAAGACAATGTAAGGTTGACATAATCATCAGAATAAAACTATTCATATAAGAAAACATTAGAAAAGCTACCTGGCAATATTGGGATGTTCCATCACTTTCAGAAGGGAGATTTTGGTTATTATTGAGCTGGGAAAACCTTCAGTTTCATCTCTAATAAAATCAGTCTTGACAAGTACATTTTCATCAGCCGTGTTGTCACAACACTGGTAAACTCCACCAAATCGGTCATTTCCTAACACCTTAACTACCTTATACTGAAAATCCACCCACAGTTAGGAAGCACAATGTCATATTGACCATATCAAACCAAATCCCAATTTCACAACTTTTCCATCTAAACTGGTCAAAAAGACCAGGAATAAACCAAAAATGAATGTGAATATAACGCCCGGTCTCTCAACTGCGAAGGGTTAAAGGAGCTATTTCACTTCAGCATAACGTATGAAATAACAATAGTAACAAAATTATCCATACAAAGAAACTCCTAATCAAACAAAACTTTCCTAGTTCTTTTTCCATTTATATTAAATCCAAGGACTTGTACCATTCAAGAATCACTTGTGCCAATTTTGTGAATTATCAAGAATGTTTAGGATTAGTCACTCGCTATATGTAAAGAAACCCATGTGTACATATATAAGGGTGTGTAGATTGTTCTGTTTGCGAAATTAAATCAGTTGTTCACTTTCTTGAAAGAAGGAAATTTTCTTGGGAACCAAACAGAGCAAATAATGGCGAAGAGGTGCTCAATCCTTGCCCTAAATTGAAAACATAAAAGCGAATCAAGAACCATATACAGTATAGTTAAATAAACCCTCTGTTTGGCTGTTGAGAAAAATATATAGAATCAAGATTATAAGTTTACCTCAGTTTCATGGGTTTTCTCTGCAAAAGAAGAGCATAGGAAAAAAAAATTTTGCTACTTGTCCCTTAAGAAAAGACTGAACGAGCACTTGTATGAAAGTCTATTTTTGAGTGAAACAGAAAGAGAGAGAGTGTGTAATTCTGTTGTGTAAAATGGAAAACAAAACCAACCAGAACGGTATTTTCCCGCCAAAACTCATAACCACAACGGTACTGTCTTCAAACTTTCTTCTTGTTTTACTTTTATTTTAATAAGTACATTAAAATTAATTGTGAAATTGTTTATAGATGTATAATAATAATTTATAATTTTTCAATTGTACCAATTAAATTAAAATTAAATTATAAATTTATTTGTGTAACTTTATAATAAAATTAACTTTAATTTAGATAGAGACTTATTTTTTATTCTCTATAATTAGTACAAAAAGAATACGAAATTATAACTATTGTACTGAATTAAATTGGATATTATTTAAATTAAAAATGAACTTTTTTTTTTAAGAAAAATAATAATTGTACTAAAAAACATAAAGAACTTAAACTTCTCAAAAAAAATATCAAGAGTTGAATTTAAATTATAATAATATTATTTTAAAAGAATTTACATTATAACAACATTATTTAAAAAAAAAAATTATATTACAACAATATTATTTTAAAATCTACGTGGCCAAAAAATCATTTCTACTCTTAATTGAAATGAGAAGTATTGTCCAACACAAAGTAAAGAGTAACTTACCAAAATTCAAAAATTTCTTTGGCTATTTTTATATTACTGAGCTTCTACTTGATTATGAAGGCGCAACATTTATGCTTCGTTTGAATTGAAATGATTTTAAATAAAATTAAAACAACCACTAATATTAAATACCTAATATTTTCATTTTATAATAGTATGACTTAAAAACGATCACACTTCAATATTAAATTAAAATATTTAATAAACTTCAATTTTTAGTAAGAATTATTAATTTTTTAACTTATATTTGATATTTAGTAATTTTATTTTATAACAAATGCTGCTGCAAAGCCATGACTCCCTCAATCTTAATCATTCCATCCCATGAAGAATACTGAGTTTTTACATAATATCACCATTACATGTAAATTAAGCATCTTAGTTTTTACATCAAGAAGCAGAAGAGCAAAATGTACGACTCACAACACATGTATTTAAAGCACGGAATACACAAGAAACATATCATTAGTGACAAAAAGACTTCAGAAAAGACAACTGAGAATGAACTACTTGCCACCTTCATGGAAAGTGATTTGTACTTCAAGAGCACCATCCCCAGCAGTTGAACGAGGAAGGGATGCGTCCAGTTCTGCGAATATACTCAGCTTGCAGCTCAGTTTTTGATGCTTGCCTGTTTCTCTTGGCTTCTGCCTCTGCTCGCTTCTCTTCAGCTTTATGTCTCGCAGCTGCCAATTTGTTCATAAGTCTATCATGCGCCCTCCCCCTTATCCTTTCAACCTCAACCTAGAAGCCACAACATTCATCACTGATTAGCTATTCAAGTTCCATGGAAGTTTAATTATACCATCAAAAGTTAGCAGTAAATCAATTCACTGGTATTTGCATAATTTAGCAACAGTAGTTGGGTAATGGAAGCCTGCTGTCCATAGTCAAAATCTATTCAGGAAGCAAACTGAATCCTTAGCAGTTATTCCCGAACTCTTAACTAGTGACCCTATCTCTATGGATTCATAATAATTAAACAAACTGCTCCTGGGATATAGAAGATATATCAACAATAATTAAAGAAAAGCACCTAAATGACATGGTCCAGTTATACTATGAGAGTGAGATGCCCAGTACAAGGCTCCAAAAAAAAAAAAATGAAAGAAGTTAGGACCTATTAGCCTAGAGTCCTGGATTGGATGAGCTTACAATGTCATCTATACATCCATACAAATTCTTTTGCAATGTACACATTCATTTTGAAATTAAACAATCATAATAGAGGTTAGGATGAAAGAAAGAAAATTTGAAAACACATGCCAGCTTTTCATAGGAAGGCATATCGTGAATGTCCAAACTAAGATTTTTCCATTAAACTGATAGTTGCAAGATGATTACAGAAGCAGAATTTTTCAATGAGAGTTTTAAAATTCACTTTTGTATGACTTCAATTAAGTGAAAAAACAAATTTGCCAGCAAAGCCATAAAATGCCTGCTCCAAACCCCCAACATATTTTTGAAGGTTCTGTTTAGATTTAATTTACTTCCACCAAATGGACTAATCCCACCTTATGAAACTCAAAGCCAAGGGACTCCAAAATTTCTAAACACACATCTCCAAGCTTGCAGCTGTCAACTCATTGTATCTCATAACAGATTGGACAAGAAAGTCAAATGCGAAGCTTTCTTAAAAAGCCAATTGAAGCTCATGGATCTTTGCTTCTGTCAGAAAGTATGATTTCTTCTTATTTCATCAAAAGAAAATAATATGTGCAATATTTATAGAGCTGCCCTACACACCAAAAAAATAAAAGGAAATTTAAGCATACAAAGCAATAACCAGAATTATAAAACCTATAGGTAATCTCAGATACAAGGAAAGGCCTTCTGACATCTGAGGATGGAGTGCACCTAAGGGTACGAAGAGGGCATTACACCCTCTACTTTCCCTTGGGTATTGCATTTAAATTCAATATTTTTGACACTCATGTGTACAAATATAGCAGTCTTTGCTCACATTAAGAAAATCTCTTAGAACCCAAAAATATCATGCTAGAAGAAGCAAGGTGTGCCATCCACCTAATGCATACAAGGTTTTGACTGATTTAAGACACATATTAGTTTTTGTAGTTGTATTCACAACAGCAATAAATATGGACCCACCAGGAAAGGTTGGTTCACAACACACATGGAAGAATTTGAAACCAGCATTTCAATAGCTTAATTTCACACAATTATGTGACATGCACTTGGACTTTAAATGTAGTTCTAATACCATCTGATAAGCAGCAGGTTTAGCATTGGGATTTTTTCTATTAATTTTACTGCTTGAGGCCATGCTTCTTACTATATCTGGCTATATTTTGAATTTATAGATTTAACTTTTCACAGTTCATAAAAATATCATTTGATTTAATGAGTATTTAGATATTGAAAGATATAAAGGCTACCTCTAGAAAAGAGAACAAATCCATGAGCAAAATCAATAATGCATAACTTTGATGCTCACAGAATGTACCAATAGCTTGCCCTTTTGCAATCCATCACGATCCCATAAGATTCTAAGATATTCTTTTCTCATTCACATATTAGATTAAATTTACCAGGAAAAGTGCATCTATTATTCCTTCAGGTCCATCAACACTAGAATTTGAATAAGTTATACATTAGAATTTGAATAAGTTATACATTAGAATTTGAATAAGTTATCTGTGGAGACCATATTGCAGCAAACAGAACGTCTTTCCTTTTCTTTTTCTTTTCTTTTTCTTTCTGATAATAATATAGTAATTACTAGGTTGATATCCCAATGTAGATTTGTATTTTCATGTAACTGGAAGAAAGCATGCACACACACACACATACACACTGGCACAAAAGAAAGAAAAAAAGCACAGAAGAAGAGGAAGGCGGGGTGGGGGGGAATAAAGAAAAGAGCTAGATGAAAGATCTTCAAGTACTGAGACTGTACTTGCCTCAATTTTCCTCATTTCAGCTTCTGTTTTTGCTTTTTGATGATTCTCCCATGCCTGAATTTTCATTTCCTCTCGTTTGAACCTAAATAATTGCAGTGATGCCACCCCACTTCAGACCATATATTCAAAACTAACCACCAGAAACTACCCAAGGAGACTATTATTTCCATAATGTTAATTCATATTGCAAACAAGAAACATTTTCCAGCAACCCACTCTATTATGGAAGAAAGATATAAGAAAATTTTTTCTTGCTTAATGGATCTGTTCCCCATAGATGCATATATAAAAGTGAGGGGTTCTTGATGTAACATATGACATTATTTCTTAAGTTCTAAAAATTAAGGATATCAACTTGCATTTATTGGTCACCTAGACACAAGTTTCAAAATTTATAATCCTGAACTGTTTAGTAAATAGTTGAATACCAATATAATAGTGTTTAACAGTTATTACAGTTAAGTTCTATGATAAGAGGCCATACCCATTCCAGACTTTCCACACAAGAGATGAAGTGTGCAACACCAAGAGATACACCTTAAGGATCAGTATTGAAGTTTTCCACTTACGGTGTTTTGAAAATGTACCTTGCCATATACTTGGCTTTCTCTGCCTCCTCCCACGCAGCTGCACGTGTTTCGATGACACTCTTAGTTGGTTGTTCTGCTGCTACAGTTTGAAGAGAAGATGATGCATCGTTATGCTCCTCTCCTTTGCTAGCCCAGGCTGCAATGTTCATTTTACCAAGCTGGGTACCAAGAGCCATAATTTCTCTCCTAGTTCTCATTTGTAGCTCCTTTTCAGACAACTCTTTGTTCAGATCCACATGGTAATTAGATGGAATTGTTAGAGAAGGAGCAGGTGCAGTTCTACCAGGTGTGGACGGCCTAGATGAGGACGGAGTGCGAAGTGGTGTTGTTGCTAGCATGGGAGTTCCAGTCCTGGAAGGTTCTTGGCTAGCAAGAGGAGTCATTTCGGTGCCCATATCTCTCATTGATACAGACCTTGCTGTTGAAGGAGGTGGAATAAAAGTAGTTGCACTCTGTATGGCTATCGAAGAATCATGCTGGCTAAGACTAACTACAAATAGGCAGAAAATGCTTCTGATTAGTTAAATTTTATATTATTCATATTATACATATTTTTAAAATTTGCTTTACTTTGAGAAATAAGACAACACAATCTTTTAACTTAGTCCTACATTGTTAGAAATGATATCTGCTGTTTTGAGGAATTTTAATGTTAAATACATATCCAAACTGTGGTAGCAAAATTTTGAAGGTTTTTATCATTTGTATGTATTGTGCCCCAAGTGTTCGCTTTTTTTTCCCCTCTTTTTTCCTTGCACTGAAATCTATTTTTACAGCACACGACTCAAATACTACAACTTTCTACAGAAGCTTCAATGAACATTTAGTATACGCTTATACCTTACATCTCCAGTAGTATGGCTACTCCTGCAAACAATAGAAGTGTATATCATTCTGAGACTTATTTTGAAAAAATGCCATGATTAAAAACTTAGCAAAACTCTTACAAAAGTTTATTCAAATTTGTCCATGCTCACCGCCATAATCGACAATATTTCACTCTACCTCTTTCTTGGTAATGATCAATGGCTCACTCAAATGTTTAATCATTTATTCAGCTTACAGGACTTAATGTGAGCCCTACCTACTGAGCATAATGTGAAATTAAGTTGCCAGAACAGCAGTACACTGATGATTTAAGTAATTTGTACAGACAACTGGACCTGCAAGTCTATTCTATTTGCCGCTATCAAAGCAAACTTAAGCATGTCTCAAATAAGGATCTGTTCCTACACAGAAAATGGAAGACCGTGTTCATAAAAAATGAAAAAGATAGTTTGTGCTCTTACAGGTGAGCAACATTTTCAGCCAGAATTTCAGCTTATCTATCAAGATTTTTGGCCACCCAAAGTAATTAAAAACATACATCATCCATTAAGTCCAAAATTTCTGGAAAAAAAATTAATGCCATAAATTATCTTTTCCTTAAACTTCATTTTTCTCACTAAACTTACATTAAAACATTATGGGCATCTAATCATGTTTAATCAGACATAGGTAATGGCTCATGATATTTGTGGAGAAATTAATCGTCAAATATCATAGTTGAACACAGTTCCAGCAGCCTAAGATGGTAATGATCCAAGAATACGTCATAATTAAGTTAAAACATAAGGCAGGGTTAAATGCAAATATTTGATTGCAAACAATGTAGGAATGGCAACAAAATGGCAACGAGAATAAAATGTTCAAGCCAAAGTCGGTATTCTTACTAGCTGACTCAGCTGCAGAATTTTCAATCATAAGCACAGGCTTGGCATATGAATCTGCAATAGAGTAAGGATCAGCCTCCCAACTAACAAACTTCTGAACCCCACCTTCCTTCTTTGCTTGACTAGTATCAATTTGCTTTGTATCTGGTTCTTCATAAGCAACCAAACTTTGATTTGGAACTTCATGAACAACCTTGGTGGACGACTGGCGGCTCATATGACCCACCTTACGCGGTCCAGCTCCTAGAGAATGGCCAGTCCTCGGCCTGTTTGAAGTGGGGCTAGCGATCCATTTCTGGGCATCATCCCATTTGGAAGGAGCCGGTTTTGAAAAAGGGGCAAGGGGAACTCTTTGCGCTGGCCTCTCCCCCTTTTGAAACTCAAATTTAGACGACGACATACTCCCACTATCATAATCTAAAGGTATTCTTGAATTAAATGAAGAGTGATCCTTGAATCGTATCTGTGCGGATAATGAATCAGCTGTAGATGAAGTTGAACAATCTGGAAGAACACTCACAACATCTACATCTTTGCAATTATCAAAAATATTACCCCCTGTACGCGAACAATCAAAAATTAACAAACCCTACAGAAATACTTTCTTTTCCAACCAATGCAACGAAAGATATAAAAGAAGATTAAGCAGTACCAGATTCATCAAGTTGAGTAACTTGAGATCTGGAATCAAAGTCTTCGTCTTCTTTTCTCTTCTTTTCCACTCCCAGTAACAAGCTCCTCAACTTTCCAGGCGAAAATCCACCGCCCTGTACACCCTAACAATGTTGAAAACAGATCATTAGAAAAAGAGAAAAGCGACTGTGAATTGAACTAAAAGCAAAGGCAAAACACAACCCACCTGAGGCTTTTCTATTCTTTCGTAATCCATCTGATTTTGAAGCACTAACTGTTACAAGCAACAATGTCAACATCAATTATTTCATAATCCATCGCATCACGCAAAGTAGGTTGCTTGCTTGCATTGCGTTGCAAAAACTCTTTATGTTTCTCTTTGTCCTTGTCCGGGCTTGCAACAGTTGCTATCACTCACTCCCTGACTTAGTCACCGCAAGTACAGTAGCAGATCACTCCACCGAAATTTACGCCTGTTGCTGCACCCTGCAAACAATGGCCCGGGTTCTGGCAATGGCAGCACAAATATATTTTTCTTAAAACGAATTACCACCCGCATCTTTATATTAGTTAATTTAATGCTTCAAACCCTATTTCTAATTCCATATTATTTCCTTTGATTCCATCTCCTGTATCAAATTTACAGAAAATAGAAATAATTATCCTACTTTTACTCTTCTTGTTGAGGGAATCTTGGTTCGAGCCTGAGGACTATTTATTTATTCGATATAAAAATAAAAAATAAAATAAAAGTAGAGAGGAAAGGTGTCGTCTGTGAATAAGACAATACTCCCTCCCGGTCGTTCATCACTTAATAAATCCCGGTCAAACTAATTTCTCTTTGACTGCAATCATAAAAGCGATAACGTTTAGTTGTCATGTACTCCTTCGTGTATCACCTTCAAATCCAGCCGTTCATCTTGTCTCCTTACCATAATCTTGTGCTTCGCATGGGTGATTTTCTTTTGTTGTCGTCGATAATAGCTTCTGTCATATTTTATCAATTAAATATTGTATTATTATTTTTTAAAATTTTTATACAATATTTTTATCAAATCTCACCGTCCATTCTAATAATAATAATAATAATAATAATAAATTAATTTAATTTTATCAAATTTTATTTTTAAAAAAAGGGCCATGGTCTACTGATATTAAGATTTTGGGTTCAATCCTCATCTAAGATTGTCATTGAAAAATTAAAATAATTTATTTCATAATTTTAGATGAAAATAAAATATTATTTATTTAATAATCTAGACTATTTTAGCACTTCTTTTAGAAGCAATGGAAAGATTATTATCATTGTTAATAAAAGTATGTCATCATCCAAGTTATTTATTTTTCCAGTTACATCTACATTGTTGGTTTAAAGGACAATGAGTCTGGTGTGGAATATGCTCGCCATGGTGAAATTTGATCCACAATTAATGTTAAAATTAGTAAATTTAGTCATTACTCTCAGTTACTATAATTCGTTTTCGTCGTAATGATTTTACTGTTATTGACATATGAAACACGATATTACCCTTAGAAACAATTATATTAAAATGTTTGACATTATTATTTAAGAAAAACAAAACACTTAAACTAATATCATAATTAATATTTTTTACAATCACAATTATACAAAAATACAATAAATAATAATAATAATAATAATAGTAAAGGATTGATTCCATATACATGAATTTTTTTAGCATAATATTAGTACAAAACAGAATAATAATTATTAGGCAACTGTATTTATTTTATTTATTTTTTATTTATAATAATAAAAATAAAATTAAAGTAAAGACAACCTCTGGGTCCATATGATTTTTCTAAAATATTTAAATTAAAAATAGATTCTTTTGGTATTTTGCAAAGCTGCGAAAATGAGAAATCAAAACCCTCAAGCGAGGTTCTTTCGAGTTTCAATAATTGTTGACAATTGTTTTGTATGGATTATTTCCTAGTATCAGATAAAACCTCTTATTAATAATTTTATTTCAAATAACAATCAAAATATCTACTTTTACTATAAATTTTCTAACTTCATTAAATATATGATAATATTTTTATTTTATTTTCAACAGGAATGGATGTTTATATTTTATAATTGTATCATATTATTTATATAAATAAAAAAATTAAAAACTAAAGTTTATTGCTTATCTCTATTCTTGGAGCATTGCAGCGTATTTATCATATATTTTTTATACGTTATACTATAATTGAAATGGATATTAAACACCTTTTTAAAATTGTTAAAGAGAAAGAGATGTTTATAATTTTAAAAAGAAAATAAATTTTTGATAAGTAGAAGTTAGAAGTTAATGAATTTAATGAATTATATGTTTAACTTATAAGATGTAAAAGTGTTAAATAGGTAAAATACATGTAAGTTTAAAATAAAACCGTTTTAATAGAAGTTTGGAGGGGCTGCAAATTGGAATAACACCACTCTAAGATTATATGTAGTTCTTATTTGGGATTAAAGTGACTTGATTTTGAGGTTATAACTACAATTGAGTAAAAATCACTAAAGATCAAGTAGTAGTAAAAAAATAAGTGATTGTTACTAAAAATTAATATGGTTTAACTTAATCTCATCCCATTTAATTCTAAATATTAGTTATTCATGAGTATTGAACTTATTTTTATCTGTGATTTTAAAATAAATTTTAAAATTTATATTGAAAAGCGCTCAATAATTACAAGTAATTAAAATCTTTTTTCAATTTAAAAGAATAAAAAAAAGTTAAAATTTCATGATAATAAACAATTGTAGATGATAAGTAAACAATAAGTTTTTATCTCACAAAATGAGAGATTTGATTATCTCTTTTTCTTATATGCATGTATTATTAGTATTAACGAAATAATACATGATAAAATTTAAGATGAATTAGGAATGCTTAAATGATATTAAGATCAAACAATTATAGGTTTTCTTTAATATTATAGTGCTTATATAATGGGTAAAGCATGTGGTAACCATCTACTTTTAATGATAGTGCATATTTTTATTTAATTTCATCATACATTAATTTATTTATTGAGATACATGCATGATGAAGATTTATTAAAAAAAAAAATTTCAATGCACCAAAATTACTCAACTTTTTAACAATAATATTAGCAAACAACAATCGCTTGAATTGACCACTTAGCACTAACTTATCCATTTTGGATAGCTTTAAACTTAATTGAATTCTGCTAAGAAATTTATGGTTAAAATTGAATGCACGTAAGTTCTATAAGTATACAATCCTAAGGTATGTTTTAAAATTGAAGAAATTAAATACAGAAGTTATGGTACACTAACTTCTCGCTATTACTTTTATTAACGTTTTTTAATACTACAAAAACTTTTTAAACTCTCTAAATTCTCTTAAAATGGTGTTTAACAAGAATTTCAAGTTTAGGGATTTTAGCAAAGCAAAACAACTCTCAATTTATAAAATTCTTCCCATCAAAAAATTCTCACACTTAATGGAGGTTTTATGACCACTCAATACTACAGTTACAAACTTTGAATTTGAATTTGGAGTTATAAAATCATAATAGAGAGTTAAATGTCATAATTTGAATGTTATAAATTTATTTAAAATGAATTGTAACCTACATTCTCCCACTTGATCAGCAAACTTCAAATTCTTATATAGAAGAAACAACATACATAAATCATGGTGATATATTATCAAAATTGACAACTTCTTTTCTATGTATTACAGATATATGATGCTTCTTACTGCAGTTTTAATATAGTAATCTTAATGAATAAATATTATGTTTCTTCTTAATCCAACATAATAATCTTAACTTAATAAATAAATCTCATATTTATTCTAAGTCTAATATAAATTTATTTTCTTTCAAATAAATATGTACACTTTATAAGAAAATAAATAATTAGAGTTTCATTAATAGTAATAAATTTACATATTAGAACCAAGTTCCATAAGAACTATACGATTCTTAAACTTTAATGATAGCATGTTTTTTGTTAAAGGATTTGCAATCATCAATTCAGTACTGACGTGCTCAATGACCACTTTATTTTCTTTAGCACGTTCTTTAATGGCTAAATACTTAATGTCGATGTGTTTACTTTGACTCCCACTTTTATTATTCTTAACCAAAAATACAGCAGTTTAATTGTCACAATATATCATCAATGGCCTGGAAATAGAATCCACAAGTCTAAACTCAGATATGAAACTCTTTAACCATACTCTATAAAAGGTAGCTTTAAAATATGAAACGAACGTGACTTCCATAGTGGAAGTAACAATAAGTGATTGCTTAGCGCTTCTCTAAAATACGGCTCCGCCAACTAAAATAAAAATGTATCAAAATGTTGATTTTTTTAAATTATCACAGCCAGCGAAGTCAGAATCTGAATAACCTACTACTTCCAAATTGTCAGTTTGTCTATACATAAGTATGTAATCTTTAGTCTTTTAAAAATATCTTAAAACTTTCTTTACAACTTTCCAATGGTTAATTCATATGTTACTCTAATATCGTCCCAACATTCCAACTGCAAAAGTTATATCAGGTCTTGTACAAACTTGAGCATACATAATGCTTCTAACAGCTGAAGCGTATGGAATGTTGTTCATTTGTTCCTTTTCAAGATCATTTCTAGGGCATTGGTTCAAATTAAATTTATCTCCCTTAACAATTGGTGCTATATTTAGAGAACAATCTTTCATCCGAAATCTTTCTAGAACTTTTTTGATATAGGTTTCTTGAGACAAATATAAAATACCTCTATGTCTGTTTTTATGTATCTTAATGCCAATGACATAAGATGCTTCACCCATATCTTTCATATTAAAATTTTTAGAAAAGAATAGTTTCATCTCATATAAAAACTCTTTATTATTGATTGCAAGTAGTATATCATCTACATATAGAATAAAAAAATAAATCTTACTCCTACTAACTTTCTAGTTTATACATTGATTTACGATATTTTCTTAAAAATCAAATTAAGAAATAACTTCATGAAATTTTAAATACCATTGTCGGGAGGCTTGTTTCAACCCATATATAGATTTTTAAAATTTACAAACTAAATGCTCACCGTCACTAAAAGAGAATCCTTCAGGTTATGTCATATAAATCTCTTCTTCCAGATCACCATTAAGGAATGCCGTTTTTACATCTATTTGATTTAATTCTAAATCAAAATGAGCTACTAATGCCATGATTACACGTAAAGAATCCTTTTTAAATATAGGAGAAAATGTCTCTGTATAATCGATTCTTTCTTTCTAAGTGAATTATTTGGCAACAAATCTAGCCTTATATATCTCAATATTGCCTAATGAATCCTTTTTAATCTTAAAGATTTATATCCTATGGATTTGAACCCTTTAGGCAACTCAATAAGATCCCAGACTTCATTCGTTGACATAGAATTCATTTTATCTTTCATGGCATTATACCATAAGTTAGATTGCTGACAACTCATGACTTATAAAAATATTTTTGAATTATTTACAACTTCAATATTGTAATATGACTCTTGTAAATACACAATATAATCACTAGAAATTGATGATCTTTTTATTCTAGTAGATCTTATTAATGTTGCTTCAACATCTTTCTAAAGAGTATGTTGTACAACTAGTTATTCAATAACATGATCTACTAAAGTATCATCAATCTGTGGAATTTGATTATTATTTGGTTGAATATCAACCGTTGTTGGATCAACATCCATTTGTATTAAACGAATATTGTTGATAATAATCACTTTAGTACCTAAAGTGGACGGTTCTGAATAATCATTCTCAAAAATTTTATTCTGAGATTGATCCCTCTCACTGATCAAGTCATTTTTAAAAAATTTAGTATTTCTTGATTTTACAAACTTAATATGATATGATGGATAATAAAATCTGTATCATTTAAACTTTTTTAAATATTTAATGAAATATTCACTAATGGTCTTAGGATCTAATTTCTTATCTTACGGATTATAAACTCTTATTTCATAAGGACAACCTCAAACGCGTATGTGTTATAAACTCAGTTTTCAACCTTTTTATAACTCAAATAGCATTTTAGAAACTGTCTTTATTGGAACCCGATTTAATATGTACACAGTTGTCTTAAGAGTTTATATCTACAATAACTTAGGAAGATTAGAATTGTTAAACATATTTTGCACCATATCTAATAATGTTCGATTTCTTCTTTTTGTTACACTATTTTGGTCTGAAAAACCAAGTATATTAGACAACAATCCCATGTTCTTGAAGAAATCTCGCGATTTTTATTTGCTTACCGCATTATTTCTCTACTTCAACTTTAAATATTTTAAAAACATTTAATATTTCATCCTTAGTATTCAATAAGTAGAGATACATAAATCGTGAATAATTAATAATAAAAGTGATAAAATACTTATGATCATATAAGTCTATACTAGAACTACAAATATCTGTATGTATAATTTTTAATAAATATAAACTCTTCTTGACACCTTTCTTTAACTTATTGGTTTGTTTACCTTTTATACAGTCCATACAAATCTTAAAATCGGTAAAATTTAAAACACTAAATACTTTATCATTTACTAACCTTTTAATTCTTTCTATGGAGATATGTTCTAATCTCCAGAGAAATTTTTACTCATAACACTTCTTTTTATATCAGTATGAGCATGCATTGTATTATAATAACTATTATTTTATAAATTAATATGAAAAAGACCATCAGTTAATGTACCATTTCTAACAAGATTAGATTTATAAAAAATTTTCACAAAAAATTTTGAAAAATTGAAGGAATATCCATAGAGTACAAGTTTAAAAATAAAAATTAAATTTCTAGAAAAATTAGGAATATAAAAGGTTTTTTTCAAATTTATTACAAAATTACTTTTGAGAATCAAACTACATGTCCCAATAGCCTCCACAGTTGAGTTTATTTTATTTTCAGAATAAATAAGACATTCTGCTCCCACTGATTTCCATAGGTTTTGCAAAAAATTTGTAATGTGGATTGTAAAATCAGAATCAATCCACTACGTGTTATGACAAATTTCAGTCATATTAAATTCATAACTTATAAGAGAAAAAGAAATACCTTTCTTATTAAACCATTGCTAAAACTTAATGCAATCCTTCTTAATATATCCATTTTTCTTACAAAAAAAATATTTGGATTCTTTCTTTATTTCAATCTAGATATGTATTTTGCCTTTCCCTTTCTTCTTAATCTTTCCCTTTATTGCCAAATGTGCACTTTGAATATTCACTCCCATTTTTGCAACCAACCTCCATTCTTCTTGAACACACATGGTCAACAATTCATTAATTGACCATTTATCTTTATGTGTGTTATAAGAAATTTTGAAGGGTCCAGATGGTTGTAGAAGTGAATTCAAGATATATTGCACAAAAAAAGGTTTAGACATTGTCACATCCAAAGATTTTAGTTGAGCTACAATATCCCTTATGTTCATGATGTGTTCTCGTACACTAGTGATAGATGTGAGTTTTATGGAAGAGAATTATATAATAAGGATACTGGCTAGTGTTTTATCTAAAAACTTAAATTGTTTATCAATAACTTTTATTAAAGCACGAATATCATCATGCTAAGCGACTAAACCATGTATGCTAGTAAAAATTTTAATCTTTATGAACATTATACTAAGGCGATTAGATCACTCTTAATGTACATAAAGTTTAATTTATGCTGGAGTGCTAGCATTAGTAATAGGTAGCAGTTTGTCTTTCCGAATAGTATAATCTATATCCTGCTACCCTAAATATAATAATATTTTCTCTTTCCATATTTTATAGCTATCTCCTACCAGTTCAAAAACTTCTAAATTGATATTAGATATATTTGTAAATTGTGATGCTACAAAAATACATACTTATAATAAATTTTATTGAGGTTTAATCATTATCATATTTTATCAATATAAAATATACACAAAATATGAATCACATGATATAAAATATTACTTGTGGGCTAAATATTTTATTCAAATAGATTCACATATCTTAATTATAAAACTATTATATTATATTTAATTTATTAACTCCTGTAGGTAAATTAAGAAAAATAATATAATATTATATCCTAATTAATCATTTAAATGTAACAAAAATTTTTATGGGATAAAATTTATTACATATAATATAATTAATTACAATTAATGTCTTAAATTTTATATAATCCTAACTTAATATAAAGTTTCATTTAATTCAGGAATACTGTGGCTACTCTCTATTCTATTAAATTTTATGAATCACTAAGATATTCAAATATATGATTATTATTTAATCTTTATGCCTTATAGAAATTTTCACCAAAATATTTCTATATCCATTGTACAGGTAATAGAGAGTAATTTATTTAATTAATAATCACAGTAGATCAATTCCCAAAAAAAATTGGAGGAGTCACAAACGGTTCCACTTAAAACTCAACCTCCTTAAATAGAATTTTTTTAAATATGTAATTAGAAACAAAAAAAATATTACTACTATACCTAACAATAATACTTAATATAGTATTTTACTATTTACTTAAATTGTATTTTTTTTAAAAAAAATTTACATACTAACTATTATTTTTATAATGTATGTGAAAAATAAAAATACACAAATCAAACAAACTACACTATTGCATATATGAAACATAAATTATATGTTTAAAATAAATAATTAAATTAAATTATGCATATAACATAACATAAATAATATACATAAATTCAAATATTTAAATTAAATTTAAATTTGCATATAATAAACTTAAATAATATACATTTAAAATTATCTAAATTTGATTTAAAACTAAATGGCATATAATATATATTCAGACTAAAATCATGATGAGCAAAAATAGATTTTTGAGTAAATTGTATAATTCAATTTAATATATCCAAAAATAAAATTAAATTATTAATAAACTTAATTTTAATTTATTAAAATATTTATAAAATAATAAATATATTTTAAAAATAAAATATAAATTCAATTATGGGCATTTCAAATTTTTCATGCAATTAATATAGAATTAAAACAGTTAAAAGTCAATAAATACGCTATTATAACACAAAAATAGTGCGTGGTTTAGTAGTAAAGAATATGCATACAAGATAATTTAGGCTTGGACTGGTATTCGAATCCCAACCCTTATAATTTATTTTACAAATAGAATATAACATGTATGACATGTCATCCGAATAGCCCAAAAGTAGCTAACATGTCATCCACTAATAAGGGTTTTCTTCAACTTCTAGTTGGGAAGTTAGCGTTCTATAACTTCCGCACTCAATTTCTTCAATTTTAAAATATGCTTTAAAATTGTATACTTACATTTTGTATCAAAGTTTGTTAATGATCCTTGCCTTACTTATTTTGTTGAGTGTTTTTGATGAAAACATGAAATAATAGTATGAATTTGTTAAGTTAATTTTGATTTTTTTGTAATATGATTTTGTTTATTTTTTATATAAATTTATATTATAAATCATTTTAACATTAGATTTATGATATTTTGAACGTAAAAAATATTGAAAACAACGTTAAAAATGGTTATAAAATTGGTCGGATATGTTTTCGGGTCGACCCAGCTGGAGGTTGAGGAAGACTCTTACCAGTGGATGACATGTCGGCTACTTTTGGGCTATTCGGATGACATGGCATACGAGTCATATTCTATTTGTAAAATAAATTGTAAGGGCTGGGATTCAAACACCAATCTAAACTCAAATAATCCTGCATGCATATTCTTTACCATTGGGCCACGTGTTGTTTTTGTGTTATAATAGCATATTTATTGGTTTTTAACTCTTTTAATTCTATATTAATTGCATGAAAATTAAAATCAACTTAACAAATTCCTACTATTATTTCATATTTTCATAAAAAAACACTTAATAAAATAAGTAAGATAGAGATCATTAACAAATTCTGATAACAAATATAAGCATACAATATTAAGGCATACTTTAAAATTAAAAAAAATTAAGTGTGAAAGTTATAGAACACTAATCTCTTATCATTACTTTTGTTAACGTTTCTTGATATTACTAAAATTTTTTAAATTCTCTAAATCATTTTAAAATAGTATTTAATAAGAATTTCGAACTTAACAACCTTAACAAAGTAAAATAATTCTCAATTTATAAAATTTTTTTTATAAAAGAATTCTCACACTAAATTTTATAACCACTCAATATTACAGTTATAAATTTTAAATTTGAATTTAAAGTTATAAATTATAATAAAAAATTAAGAGACATAATTTAGATATTATAAATTTATTTAAAATAAATTATAACTTATAAATTCCACCACATCCTTATTATCCACGTCTCCCCCGTTAACGACGAAACAAAAGAAGCATTATTCTCACAGAGAAACCCAAAAAGAAAACTAATTTTTGTTGAACTTGAACTACCAACCCAACTCTTTGGCCAGCCAGCAGCCCGGCAGCCGTATCAATAATCAAATGAGCAGCGCAGGCAGACTTGGCTGTGCCTGTGCAGAACAAATGACATGACACGTCGACGGATAGTTGAGTAGCTTGCATTGCATGCACGCGAAGATGAGGTGTTTGAGTTTCTTCTTAAACATCAACCATAGCATACCACCCTATCTCACGCGCACCCACACACGCTACTTTCTTACCCGTTTCTATTTAAGGCACGTGTAGCAATAAAGGCACGACGACAGGCCCTCCAGAGAAGCTAATCGGTTTTGCAGTCCCAACTCGGAGATTCCCAAAAGAAAAAAGAAAAAAAAAAACAACCATAAACAAATATTGAGTCATCTTCGAATCATTCCTCGGTCCGCCTCTCTTTGTTTTGCCGGCCGGCGGAAAATTTGATTGAATACAAAGCAATTTCTGATCATTCTCTAAATAATATAATAAAAAAATAAGAAAACTTGGGAATTAATTCGTCTGAAAGAGAAAGAGAAAGAGATATTGAGGTAGGTGTTCGCATCGATGGATGTTCCATTGGTTGCTGCGTATCAGCTGAAAGAGGCTTCCAGTTGGTGGGAAGACGTTAATGAATCACCGCTTTGGCAGGATCGCATCTTTCATGTCCTCGCCGCTCTCTACGGTCTCGTCGCCGCCGTTGCTCTGGTATTCCCCGAAGCTTACCGCTTTTTCTCGCCCTCTCTCTGTTAGCTTTTTCAATTTAATTGAACACTAGTGAAATTTTCTTTTTAAGTAAGGCGTGTTATGTTTTTAGGGTTACGTTTTCATGCTTAACTCTGATTTTCAGATTTCCTTTGTTTGCTTAAATTATTGTATTTAGGTTCAACTGATTCGAATACAAGTACGAGTTCCAGAGTACGGTTGGACCACGCAGAAGGTCTTCCATTTTCTTAATTTTCTCGTGAACGGCGGTCCGTATCTTAAACATTTCGTTTACAGCTTTTTTCAATTTTATTATCATTTTTGTTAACTTCGTTTTTCTTTTATTGGCAGTTCGATGTTTTGTTTTCGTTTTCCGACGGGATGTTCAGAAGCTACAGCCAGACGTTCGTATTTAACTTTAATTGTCTTTTTATGGTTTTCTTCGTCTTCGTTTTGATTTCTATACTGATAGACTACTTCTCTTTAGATTCTCCAACATATTCTGCTAGATATGCCAAGTCTTGCTTTCTTCACAACATATGCTCTTCTGGTTTTGTTCTGGGCTGAGATTTATTATCAGGTTTGATTTTATTGTAGGGTTTGTTCAGTTTTAGATATCTCGTTATCTATTGAATTGGTTGGTGGCTCAATTGTAACTTCGAGATGAATGTTGAACAGGCACGAGCAGTATCTACTGATGGACTGAGGCCGAGTTTCTTTACTATCAATGCAGTGGTTTATATTGTTCAGGTGAAAATTTTTTGTTCATTGTTTCAGTCTAAGTCCAAGCAAAAGGAAAAGATTTGAGTTGGATTCATTCCTTCTATGTGGCAGCTAATAATATTTCAAGAAAATATCATTGAATTGTTTTTTAGCTTATCTTTCTTATTTTGCTAATTTATTAATTAGCATATCATTGTCAACAATTACTGAAGAGAGTGGAATGCTATTCTTAAGCAGTTATAATTTTGAAATCAAATCATTTAGTGAATTTGTAAACAGTATAATCAATACAATTTCAGTAAAACTTTTGTGTAAAGCATCTCTTCCTTTTCATGCAAGACAGATCTTGAGTATGTGTTTATTACTTTCGTTTGTTTTTTCCTTGAATCATGTGAAAATTGATGATACATAAGAACAAAGGTTTTTTTCATCAACATCATTGGTTGATAATATGGAAGTCCTGGGGTAATATGACAATTAAAGATCAAGAATGCTTTAGTATGACTAATTAGGTAAGTGCTAAAATTGTAGATGGACTGGGATCAGGCCATTGATTGATTAGAAGGATCTAAAAATGAAGGTAGGACATACTTTGGCGAGACCAATGAAGATAAGAAAAATTAGACGGCCTAGAGAAGAGTTAAAGGAATGAATATCTATGGATATTTTCGTGAAGACATTGTAGTGTGCTTCTCATTGGATCCTATTGCCTTGTCACCACCTCTTTTTTTTTTAAAAAAAAATGGCATGGATGCATCAAATTGTATAATTTGATGGATGGTGAAATTTTATAGAAAAGTGGGTAAATGAGTTTATAAAAATCATGATACCATAAATTCTTTGCCTAACAGTTTAAATAACATCAATATGACATTTAACAGTTGGGTAATTTTGGGGCCTTTCATTGCAATGTGCTATGATACAGGGATATAAATGAGATGTATAAATATTTAGTATTTGGACAATCTTTGTGATCTTCGTTTTCCTCTCTCCTTTGTCATCTCTCCTCCTTATGTCTTTTCGCTCTTTATTGCATGCTCATTTATTTATGTTCTCCTTTGTTATATTTCTATCTCTTGTGGTGTAACGTCAAGGAAGATTGGCATATTCATTTGTGTCCATTATTTTCTTTCTTCCCTGACCTATTTTGTTTGGAGGGCATTAGTGTAGGGTACATGTTAGTTGGTAAGACCAAAATCTTCCAAAAGTTGTACAATTGCTAGTTCATCTAATTGTGGAATGTGTAAAGTTGCTTTTTAAGCTAATAATTTAGAGGTTCTTAATCTTCATAATTAATCGTGAAACTCGTTACTAAGTTTCCTTAACAATAGAGGCTTGGAGGCATCTTATATGATGCAGGTCTCTTTGAAAAAAGCTTGCTTGGTTGTTGGTTATCTAGTCATTTGTTTCCCATTGTTAGTATTTTATTTTTGACACTAGACATTTTTATGAAAGATGAGATTTCATCAATTTATGTTAGTAAATGTCACATAATATTTTGGAAAAGTTTATGATATTCTTTTTCTCCACCTTTTACCCTTCTTTATCCTTTTTTCTTATCTCCTTTTTGCTGTTTCCTTTGGCAATTTTTCTACTCTCATTTCACTTCCATTATCTAATCTTCTCTCTTGTTATATTGTAATTGAAAGCTAGAGACATACTTTGGCCCTTATGTAGATATGAAGAAACATAATTAAGTTTGTTGATGATTATAAATAACATTGTACAAGAGTTTGGATGAGCTCCCTTCGTCCTTCTCTATTGCTCCCCCCTCACTTTGCTCTCTCACGAGTGTATATAAATAGTCCTTGATCTTTTCTTTATATCTTCATCCTATCTCTTTACTCTTTCCCAATTCTAATTTCCTCCTTTGTATTTGTGCATCTTTCTTAGTCGTCATGGATGTTTTAAATTTTAGGAGTTTATATTTTCTATTTCCTTTTCTTTTAGTCTCTTGTTTCTTTCTAATATAACATAATTAGTGCCCTCTTTTAATTATGAAATGTCTCTCTTTTGTCTTCTTTTCCTCTTTTGTCAACATATGATTGATAGAGTTGGATAACATAATCATTGTCTCTTTCCTCACCGCACAACAACACACCAACACTCCCCACCCACCCTGGCCTTTCTTTCTCATTTTTCTAATTCATTCTTCTCCTTCTAGCTTTCTTGCCATTTGAAGATGGAGTGATCTATTTTTTTAATTGTAAATCGTTAGTTATCATGCTTGCTGAGAGAGAGAGATGATATGGTGGGCGACGTTGCTCATGATGAATGGCAGTGCCACATGTGTTGTTAATTCAATGTTTAAACTCCATTCCAGAGGTTTTATATGTTTGCATCATTTACACAAGTACACTCTGTAAAGTTGGCGACATTTGCTACTACATCAACTCTATACGATATTAATGTGCATGTGTATCTATGCCTATACATATAACTTGGATAGAGTAAAGATACAATTTTACCATATTATTGACATTGAAGGATTTTACATCATTTATTTAATTTATTTCTTAGAGATCTTGGAAATGGTTCCATCATTATTTTTATAAATATGATAGTCCTTTCGTCCTTCTCTTTCTTTCTTTTGTTTTCTTTTTTTTTTTTTTTTTTTTCCTCTTTTCATTTTGTCATCAATAAAGCATGGATATTGATGTGGATACAAGTGTTATCTGACACAAATTCGTTTTTATTGTAGTCCTGAATAATTAGAAATGTTGGGATACAATAGTGATCAAGTCAAACTTACACACACACTCACACACACAAACACACACACAGAGATTGAACCAACGGGATATGTGTTGTTTTTTTATGGTTGACATGAATATGTCAAGCATTAATTTATTTAGTAAACCAGTTTCCGTAAGTTATATTTTATTTTTTAAATAATTGATTACATGGATGTATTTACTTGTATTTTTGAACTTTCCAACTTGTGTAGCATGGCCAAATGTCTATTCAGTTATAAACATCATTACTTCTTCCCTTTTTTTTTCCCATCGGTGCCCAAGACAACTTGGGGAAGTCCTTCACCTTCCTTGAAATATGCTTATTCCCAGTGTAGCGAATTTGCAAGGTTATTCGTCTCAAGTATGATGTGCAGAGAGTTTATCAGTTAAACTAGCCTTCATAACAGGCCTTCTCATAGATTCTCTTATTATTTTTTCCCAAATTCCCTTTTTATTATTCTGTGCCTATTACTTGTAAGCTACTCCAATAGTGGGTGCTTATTTTGCTCAGTCAAGTCTTTATATTTGTGGTCCCTGTTTTTGTTTTCTCACGACTGCATTGGTGTATTAGCTTATTTCTTTACCGACCATTTTCCAAGAAAATTAAGTTTTAAGGGTATAATACTGCACTATTAAATTTTACATTTTCATACTGGTTTCTTTTGCTTCAAAAGTGCATTAATATAGTGTTTATGTGATACATTCAAGGTTTTAACTTATAAGATTATGGTCTTAAAATTTGTGACACATTGTGAGCTTTATTACTGAGTGATTGTAAATGATGTTAATATTCTTCTTTCTTTGCCTAAATTGATCTCAGATTGCTTTGTGGTTGGTATTATGCTGGAAGCCTATCCCAGTTGTAATCATCCTGGCTAAAATGTTCTTTGCTGGTAATTTCTTCTCAAAAACTTTATTAGTTATCCCTAACATGTATAACTTTGTTTTTATGTTGATACACTCCCTCTCATCATTTATATATCTGCAGGTGTATCCTTGTTTGCTGCCCTTGGGTTCTTACTTTATGGTGGAAGGTAATTATTTTGCATTTTACTGTCTGCTACATTTTTAAATTGTAAAATGAAATAGTTTTCATGGCTACAGAGTGCTGTATAGGTATTAGCATCTTTGACAATTGAGTTGTTTATTATCATTAGACATGAACAGTTGTTACAATGTGTGAAATGTCATCAGCATGCTCCATTTCATTCCATTCTTGAGCACTTTCAAACAATTAATTGCTTAGTTGCATTTGCTTTTTCTGCAGAATTACCATTGGTAACCTAGCTTCTTATGCATGAAGTCTTTACTGCCTCTAGCTCCTAGTCAGCAAACTTCTTTCTCTAGCTTCTTATGCAAGAAAACCGTAGTTCCTAGCTGGCAAATTACTTTCTCACTCTCTTTTTCTCTCTAACACACACATGCATGTTTATGCCTATACCATATCGATGCATTCCACCTCTGTAATCCTAATTTGTTTGATAAAGGAGACAACTCATAAATTATACGGTTGTCTACTCGAAACAAAAAGAAAAATTTGCAGGTGACAATCATGTTAAAGCACAATGGCCTTCTTTGTGTTCCAAAAGAAAATAGAAACTATGCAGAACAGTTTCAACTTATTGAATGGGAACCCATAGGTAAAACATTTAAGCATCACAAGAATTTATTATGAAATTAGTTTGTTGTAAATAAATTACATGACTATTTACTAGGAAGAAAGTTAATATTGGCTGCATTGAGGTTTTACTTAATTGATGATTGAAAATTTGTTACCTTACTATTTTCCCAAGTAACTATTTACTAGTTGATAACCTGACCCTTCTAATAAAATAAAATGATCCATGTGCAATGACTGATGCACGAAGAAAGAAATTGGATTTATAATGAAATAACTATAAGCTTACAATATATTTAATGGCTCCATGATTAATCCACATCCTATGTTGTAGTGAATGGTCCCATTAATAGAATGATAGAACCCAAATTTCCGTGGGCTTAAGTATTGCTAGACATCAATCTATTATGTTCTTTGATGACTGGCCTATTATTGAGACGTGTTCAACTGATCCTAATTGTTTGCTTTACTTCCTGATCAATTGCTGCTTTAAAATCTGGACGGCTGGTCATATTTTGCTGCATTCTGATATGCGGTTTGTAACTCATAGTGTTCCATTATCTAGAGTCTAGCTTCTAAAAGGTTCATATACCTATTCTAATGAACATTTGAGGTTAACTGTTATATTTTGCCTCCTAAGAGGAGATTATTCATCATTACACTGAAGCTTTTTGGAATATCCTCCGTGTTGAAGACATAGTACTGTTCATGGTGTAAGATAGCCGTACATGCTAAAAAATGCCAAGGGTCAGTAGCCCTTATAAAACTCAGAAATCTCAGTTTTCCAAATATTGACAGCATCTGGCAATCTTATGATGTCTCTTGTCATTATCATCATTATAGTATAAATGCAGTATTAGCTTGTCTAACACTTTCTATCAAGGTTTGGCCTCAAGATTTTCGCTAGGGATGGTGTTGTATGTGCAGTAGCTGATATTAGATCAGTTGCTTAGGTCATTTCACAAGTTATTCAAGAAATTTGGCAGTAGTATCATTTTGTGTATCATTCTTTGTTGTGCATTTCTATTAATTTCAACTCTATCCTGTGGCATTATTACTTGGTTATGATGACAAGACAATGATGCCATTTGATGAATGTTGCATACAATGTAATCTTGGCATTTTTTTTTCCCTCTATTTTGGTGGAGGAATGCACAATCACCTGATGTTTTGTACTTGCACTCTCATGAATCAGGCTATTCTTAATGTTACGGCGCTTTCCCGTAGAATCCAAAGGTCGGCGTAAGAAGCTGCAAGAGGTAATTATTCTTTTTCATTATTTTATCTTATTCATCTGTTTCCTCAATGTATTTTGCAAGTTCTTTTCACAAGTTTAATTTTCTGTTTATGCTTGGGCAGGTTGGTTATGTCACCACCATATGTTTCACATGTTTTCTAATCAGATGCATTATGGTGAGTTATATCATTTTCCCCCCATCATTATACTATTGATGCTTAACATTAGATGAGCTTCGTGCTAAAATAACTTAATAATGATGAGTGATTGTTAGTTATATGCTTTGTCAATAAGTAACAGCATCTGTGGTGATAGATTTCCTAGCTATGTTGTGTTGGCAGAGGTTCATTGCTTTGTGATGTCTGTTTCCTGGCTCATATAGCTCTAGCTCTTATCGTTGTTTTCTTTTTGCTGTAGATGTGCTTTAATGCATTTGACAAAGCTGCGAACCTTGATGTTTTGGATCATCCAATTCTAAACTTCATATATTACCTGGTAAGTTTGGTGTCTGTAATGTGATTGTCATGGTCAAGTTATCAATTGAAAATTTTATGGCTCAATTCCATATTAGATATCGGTAGGGGAAGGTTGTTTAGTTTATCATTTTGATACTGTGGATACTGAATGACAAAGCCAAAGGTGTCCTTATGTACACGGTAATTTTCGCATTTTTGATGTGAAACAAGGGTAACATGGCTAATGACATAGTTTTGCTGATCAACAACGCTGCTATGTTTTTAAGTTAATGTTGCTAGTACCTTAAGTGTCTGCTCAGATATTTTGCAAGGAATATCTTCATTCTTAATGTTTATGCCAGGGTAACATGGCTAATGACATGGTTTTGGTGATCACCAATGCTGCTATGTTTTTAAGTTAATGTTGCTAGTACATGAAGTGTCTGCTCAGATATTTTGCAAGGAATATCTTCATTCTTAATGTTTATGCCATGTTTTTGACTATGACTTTCGTAACTCCCAATCCCCTTTTTCTTTGCAGTTGGTAGAGATATTACCTTCCTCATTGGTTCTATTCATTTTGAGGAAGTTGCCTCCGAAACGTGGTATCACACAATATCATCCTATACGCTGAAAGGGCTAGAAACGAACATAACAGAAAGCAAACCCAGATTACAGGAGCGCTGCTATTTACCCTCAGATGAGAAGATGCAAGAGGAGAGACAAAAAGATGGCCCTGGTGTTTGGAGTTACAAGCTAATTTTTCGCAGATTCTCAAATGTTAATTCGCCTTTTGGGGGTGCTCACTAATATGTTAAAACCAAAACCCGTAAGGATTTTGTGTTTGTGATCTTTGCTTTGTACTTCATGCAACTGAAGTAGAAGTAGGTGCTTCTTTTTGGTTTCACGATGGCAAACAAAAATTCATGATAGGAGGAGGTCTAAAGTAGCTTCTTGTATGTATACTTTTAACAGGCTTTATTGTTTGATTTTGTTGAGTGTGGACTTTATGACTGCCATTTTCTGAAAAAATCAAGATGCTATGAATCCGTGGAAACTTTTGTTTAAAAATTTTCATCGCAAATGATATGGGAAGATAGCAATATGCTGGAGATTAGTAAGCAATTGACTCGAGAGAAATGCAGAATGAATAAATACGATTGTCAAATTCCAGGAAGTAGATCTGAGAAACATACCTGCTGAAGTATGGATCGACTTACAAGCCCTTGGCCATAGTTTTCTGTAGAGCCTGGAAAATCTCAGCGAAAGTGCTGCGTTATTTGGTCAACAGTTTCGTATCAAAATTTCAATGAGTACATGTTGTTTGTGACAGTATAAATAAGTTAGGATCATAATCTAAACAATTAGGTCATGGAATCAAACAAGTTCTAAGAAGAGATTTGTGTGTATAGAAACATACCTGTGATTTTGAAGCACAGAATCATTCTCTGGAAACTGTGGATGATAAGATAAACTAGATGGTAATATGGTCGAATGAAGAATGGGAAAGAAGATTGGATTGGAAGATGAATATGATTTTGACTGGTTGATGGATGGAAGATACAATTCTCGGCCATTTTGAATGGTAGGTTTGCTTGAAAGTTTATACGCTGCTTATGACCAAACCTCTATTCTTTTCTATCTCTTAATTAGAGTTTTTACTTTATTTATTTATTTATTTTAGTTATAGTAAATTAATTTCTTCACTCTTTACATGAATGGTATTGACAGAACCCAGGTAGGTTGTATTTTTGACACACTCACATCACATGCACCGTGAAGGATTGGCAGGCATGGCTTCTAGTTTCACCGAGTTCTGGATTTTGAAGCTTGGAAGAATATTTATCATAACAAAAAAAACCAACCCACTAACCTTCAGATTTCAGATTTTTTAACCTTGATCTGATCCGATTTGGAATTTCAATATTTTTTTAATATACAAGAGTGAGCATGCAAGAAGCTAGAGCAATTAATTAGTTAATAACAACAAATCAAATCATTAATAATGAGTAGCTCAGCCTGACCTGAGATATCTTCTCCAATAGAATCATAATAAGAATCACCATTTGAGAATTTATTCATTCATGTAATCATGCATCTGAGTTGAGCAACTAGGATTGAAATCTTCACCATTAATTGGCCTATACAATGTTGATGATAATTTATCTCTATTCACCCGTATTTGACGCTAATATCTAATGAATTAACACAAAATTTGAAATATATAAAAATAAATTTAAAATATATAAATAAAAATTTGAAAATAATTACTGTAAAAGTTAAAGAATTTATATATAAGATATACGAGATGTACTGCTGTAAACGATTTCTAAACTGATTACAAGAGTGCACCACATGTTTCATTGTTTTCTCTTCCATGAAAATGAATCCAGGGATTCAAAGAGTTCACAGCACAACTTGCAACAGCAACTCGAAAGCATCTTATTACACGAAGCAACTTGAGCAGAAGAGTGTCCATCAGAGGGCTGAGAAGAGCCAACTTTATTAAAGCTTGTCCTACGAAACCAAGAAAATTGGGAAAGCATAGAACTAGGAACTATCATTTTATCGAAAGGAGCTTGGATGAATGAATTTGCAGTCCTTTCATAGGCATAGCCACACCCCTCGAGCAATTCAACAGTTGAATTATTGTCAAATCATTTTACCGAAATGGCATATTCATTTTGCACAAAATTACTGTTATATGTGTAATCGAAAGTCAAATATGTAAAAATGAGTTTAAAGCAATTTAACATGCTTTTAAATTAGGTGATTGTTGTCAAAAGAGTATTTTCATATATTTTTGTTGTAGTTTGACAAAATTACACATTAATATAATTTTTTTTAAATTAATAAATAGTATTTCTCAACAGTAATATTATTATGTTTTACTGTTAGATAATTAATCAAAAAAATAAAATAATTAAATAATTAAACTAACCATGTGTGCATAAAATTTAAATATATTAATAATATTTTTTATATACCGCTTAAGAATTTAAAAAATTAATAGATCTTGAAAGTCATTTTAAAATTTAACATATATTTTAATGTGATTTGAGATATATATATATATATATTAGTTATTAATTTTGATAAAATAATACTATAAATTATTTGTTTGTACATAATAATAAATTATTTAATTTGATAAATATATATAAACTTGTGTGATATAAATAAATACAAATCAGTATTATAAATTGAATGCTTGTCCAGTATTTATTTCAATTATTGTAACACATTTTCTAAAGTTATTGAAATTAATTCATTTTACATACTTATATGATATGAATATATAAATAAGTATATTTTATAATCTTGTTCTATTAAAATTAACATATAATTTATATATTTTTATCAAATTAAATTAAAATTTAAAATCTAAAAAATAATTTTTAAAGGTATGTTTGGTTTTAAGAATAGAAAAGAATAAGAAAAGAAAAAAGGAAAGGAAATAAAATGAGAAAATAAAAAATTGAGTTTTTATATATTGTTTGCACTATGAAATCATTCACGGAAAAAAATTTATTATTTTTTACTTTGATAAAAATATTAATGATTTTTAAATTTATTGATATTTATTAATAGATTGAAAAGTTTAATCATTTTTACTTTTAATTTGAATTTATTTTATTTATTAAAAATAATTATTCTAATAAATATTTAACAAATATATTTTCTTAATATTCTTATATATAAATACACATTATATTCATTAATTATTTTTATTTAGATAAAAACTTAATTTTAATGAATTATTTTATGTATTTCATAATTAAAAAATTAAATTAACTTCAAAATTTTATTTTTAAATATAAAATAATTGAATCCTACAAATTCAATAAATAATTTAATAACAAATATTTAAAATTATATTCTGTAAATATATTTATTGATTTAAAAAATATTTTATATTTTGAATGTATTACTTAATTTTTTTAAATTTATAAAAATTTAATTGCATTTGAATTTTCATGGATAAATTGATTGTTGGTATAATTTAAGCTTGATATTCATATAACTAAGTGTTTTTAATTTTTTTTATTTTTTTATTTTATTTGATAGTCAATTTGTCTATAAAAAAATTAAAATTAAAATTATCAAATAAATATGATTAATGGTATGAATTATAATAAGTATAAGGTTATAAAATAAAATTATAAATTTATATACCTATAAAATACGTAAAAAATATTTATAATTAGAATGATAATAAAAATATCAATAACTATAATTTATAAGATGATTTTAAATTTTTATAGTAAAAATAAGCATTAATGATAATAAATTTATTTGTAAATAATATAAAATAAAATAAAATTATGGTAATAATTTTTTAAAATAATTAGTTAATTAAAATAATTATATTAAATTAATTAGAATAAAAAAATATACTAAAATACATAACAGAAAGATAAAATTAAAAATTTAATTATTTTAAAAAATTACTAGATAGATAGATGTTATAAGGAATATGTTAGTTTGCTTTGTTAATCATTTTGAGTTTCAAATGAAGGATATTGGCAGAGATGAGATTGTGAACTTTGTTGGAATTTTTTCAGAGAGAGATGGTGGTGTGCAAATTTTAATTTGCACTCAAGTTTACAAGTCAGTGACAACTAATGAAAGTTCACCGCAAGTTCTATCTCTAGTGGAGGCAGTGGTTTAAACTCTTAATTATTTCCTTTCAACTACTAAATTTAGTAAACAATAACATCTCAGACAATCTAATCAAATGACAGTTTGAAGGGATTCCAAATAGGTTTATTAATTAACTAAATTAAAAGAATGCAAAAACAATGAAGAGGTGTTGAACTAAATGAAATAGAATTAGAGTTAGTTGATTATTCAATCATGTAATTAAATTATAGGTGAATTAGATAATTAATTATTCCTATAGTTTAGATTATTAATTTTTTCATTAAACCTAAAGAGCTTAACTATCATGGCAAGTTCTTACTTATAATCAATTAAATAAATGTCAAGAGATAATTACTTAATTAATTGAATTAATCATAAAAAAATCACCCAACCATTTAAATCAAGCCAAGTCAATGAATTTGATTCAAATTATTGTTCAAGAAAGCTCAACTGAAGTAATAAGATGTTTCTAAGAATAATAGGCAGTGACCCACAATTCATAACATAAAGTATACAGAACAATGCACAAGAAATAATCTCAAACTTTTTGCAAAATTATTTCATAAAAATATCCAACAAAATCATGATAGTAAAACCGAACTCCTCCCACAATATGTTTAGCCTCTCATAATTAAATGAAAACAAATGAATTAAAATTTGAAGGTTTTAAATATGCTTAAAAAAATAAATTTGTAGAAGAGATATTTCCTTGATTAGAAGTTGTCCAAATGAAGAATAAGAGATTAGGTTGTCTCTTAATGTTCTACTTTCTCTTTTCTAGTAGTTTCTCTTTCTTCTTCTTCTTCTTCTTCTTCTTCTTCTTCTTTTGCCTTTTTTTTCTAAAAAAAAAAAAAAATCCCTCCATGTAATAACAGTAAAAAGAAATAATAATAATAATAAAACTGCCTCCTTTTATAAGCTTTAACAATAAACCTTGATGTGCTGCACAGTGAACCCGGGTTACTGTTCACACGTGCGGGCAAGGTTTTTTTTATCTTGTCTTTTGGGCTTTACTCCAGTAATTCTTCCAAGCACAAAAATAACCAAAATAATAATAATAATAATAATAATAAACGAAACCCCAAGACAATATCCTTGCAAATTATGTTCAATGGCATCTATGATTCAATAACTTTGACTCTATAAGGATGCATACCCAAATACGAAACCCTAGAACAATCCTATAATAATTCATTTTTTGGTTTTAAAATATAAAATAATAGAAAGAAAATTATTTAACAATTATTTTTCTCTTAGAAATATAGGTGGCTTTCTTTTTTATTACACAAACTATTAAAACGAGTAATGTGATTATAAAAATGACAATTAATAAGAATTTTGTAATCAATAAATATATAATGACATAGATTACAATATATAATAGTAGATTAAACCATATTTTATAACTAATAAATAAATAAAACTATAATTACATCTATTGATCTATCTATTTATCTATCTATATATATAAGAAATTTTATCAGGTAACTTCCTTGAAATTTATGATAATTTTATTTTATAATAAATTTTATAAAAATACACACTTGCATATTCTTTAACTTTAAATTAATTAATTAAAAGATAAATATAGTCATAATTTATTTATTATTTATAAGTTAAATAATATATTTTACTTTATTTAATTTTTAGAATTTGTTAAATATATTTTATAAAATAAATAAAACAATTTTTTTTAATTATATATAAAGAGATAATGAAACCTAGCCCATGTAATCTTTCTTCGCTATCCTTTCAACTGTAATTGCAAAACAGAGGAGAGCAGTCCCTCAGCCTGTGCAAGTATAAGCTGTTCAAGTGGAAGAGATTGCACCAACAATGGTAATTTTATTTAATTTTTAGTGGGCATTATATATGCCATATATTATTATTATTATTATTATTATTATTATTATAAACTAATATGATAAATAATATTCACATTCTTTATCTAAAACACCAATTTGTTAATATCCTTGTGCACATGATTTTTAGTGTTTTTCAACTCAACCTATGAGAAATTTCATCATTTATTTTTTTTTAATTTGTTATATCCGTATTTGGATACATTATATAAAACTATATTTAGATAGTCTTGAAAAAAAAAAATTCCTGCAAATAAGTTTTCTTGTACACTTTCAAAAAGATAAAAGTACATACTAAATATAGAACAAATCTAAAGCACTTTAAATGTAAAAGTTTTGGTTGTTGCTAACATTTTGGATTTAAAACATTAAAGTAAACTGAGAACAACTGGTGGCCCTTTTATTATTTTACAAATGTTTAAATTAATAAAAAATAAAAAATAAAAATAGTAATTTAACTAAAATAATTATATTTAGGTTTGAGTTAAAATTTCTCATATATTTCATGTATATCTTAAAAGGTATCACTGTTTGAGTTTTTAGATTTCATATCAAGTTAGATGTTGCATCTTCATTATTCATGATATTATCGGAGGAAAAATTTTAAAAATGATCTTATTTTAATCGTTTTTAATATTTCTAATTAACCTTAATAGATTCTTACCAAAATAATTATTTTGAATGATTTTGTCTCCAATAACTATTTTTTACACTTATAAATATGGCACACACTTCATCTTTACATTATTAATAATATTCCTATAATTCTCAAATTTTAATATTTATATTTTTAATAGGTGAGACAATAGTGTAAAGTAAAAATTCTAGCATATCATATACAAATTAAATGAAAAGTGAGATTTTTATGATTTATTTTTTTGTTAATTTTTAATTAATTTTAAAATATATAAATAGTGCTATCAAATTTATTGTGATTTTGTAAAATTTAATTTGAATTATAAATATAATATTTTATTTGTTTAATCTCTTGTTATTGTAATTTGGTTAAAAATTTAATTGAAATATGCATTTTTGACAAAGGAGAGAGAGACAAAATAGTTGCCCTACAGTCTTAGTGTGGCCACACTAGAGTTCGAAGAGTGCTCTAGCTATTTGTACCCTAGTTGGTATTAGGGCACAATCGGTGCTCTAGTATAAATTATCTTAAATATATTTTATTAAATTTTTATTTTATAATTTTGTTTATATTGAATTAAGAATTTATTTTATCTTTTATAAATTTATTTAATATATTTTTATGCATTTATTTAATTTATTTTCAAAATCATATTTTTTTTTACAAATTTATTTATTTAATTTATTTTATATAATTTTATTTGTACTCTTGTATGGCCATATTAGAGTACAAATGGTTGTCTTAGTGTGGTCACACTAGTGCAATATTCTATACACACACACACACACACACACACACACACACACACACACACACACACACACATATATATATATTAAAATTATCTTACATATATTTTATGAAATTTTATTTTGTGATTTTATTTATATTGAATTAAGAATTAATTTTTAATTATTTATAAATTTGTTTAATATATTTTTATGTATTTATTTTATTATTTTTAAAATATATTATTTTATTTTTTAGTATTTAAAAAATAATCAATGTTCAAATATATAAATATTTAAATTTAGATATTTTGATACATTTCAAATATATGACTGAGAGTGTGTCAGTTGGTATTTGTTATGGAAGATCATAAATTATATTACTAGATAGTTCAGAAAAATTATAATGGTAGAAATGTATGATTCGTATCTATTCCAAATGATATCAAGTATCATAAATTATTATTCACGATATATGAGTGTACTCAAATTAATCCAATGAAATTTAGCATTCAATTGATAATAAGTTTTACAAATATTGTGACAAGGTCTGTTATATATGTAAAAATTAATGATGATTCTAATATATTTGATTTCATGAGTAGTATTGTGATAATAACATTTAGACATCTCACTCCACTCTATGTCACCATAGAGTAAATAGTTATTAATAATATTAGGGTATTTTGTAGTTTTTTATAGACTGTCGATATAGAAATTTTTGTACAATTATTTATTTCTTCTTGGGGTAGTAATCAGCTTGATTATAATTAACATTATAGATGTTACACTAATACATCATGAAAGTCTTGTAAGTCATGAAGTATATGTACTTTATCAGTTTAGTAAAGATCATGTACATGATTTTTTTTCATAGTCAACCATGTATAGAGGAGAAGGTGTTAATATTCCTGGCGATATAGTGAGGTATTCATGTAAAAATTATTATGATGAATATACTAATATAACAACAAAATTGGGCTATGAAATAGGTTAGAGTAGCAAATCTATAAGTTTGACGAGAATGTAGCAAGACCATCAAGTTCTCGCCGCATGCCACCTATTCCACCGTTATTTTTTTAAACACAGGATATACTATCTAGTTTTGCATACACTGTTATATATATTTGATAGCTTTTTAATTCAAAGAAAAAGTTACGGGATGCATTAAGTGTACTGGCATTCGAGAATTATTTTCAATTTTAAGTTTTAAAATCAACAATAGATCAATTTTAAACAAAGTATGTAGTTAATAGATGTCAATGATGGGTTCGAGCAACTTATATAGATGAAAATGGTGGGTATTAGTCTATTAAACTCTTTAAAATAGATTATATTTATCGAAACGATTAGTTACAGCCAAGTTACCACCAAACAAATAGTTGATTTATTGATAAATTTATAATAGATAAATTTCAACATTCTAGTAAGATTTATATTGCAAATAATATTTGAAATGACATACACTAAAAGTTTAAAGTACATGTTTACTACCATAAAATGTGGCAAGCTAAATAAGAAACACTAAATTAGCATGTAGGGATATTGTAGAGTCATTTAGTTTACTATCACAATTTTATTATATTTTAATAAAATAAAATTGGGTACAATAACGCATATAAAAATAGATGAGGGCAGTAATTTTTTGTATTTCTTCATAATGCTTGACGCATCTTTAAATAATTTCCGTACATCAATTTGGCTAGTAATTGCTATTGATGAAACATTCTTAAATGGTACATATTGAAGGACTATATTTGTTGCTACCACTCTTGATAGAAATGATCAAATCTATTTTATGGCATTTGAAATGGAGGACTTTGAAAATGACATATCATGGGAGTGATTTTTAGAGAAATTACAAGATACAAGTGAACATATGTTAGATATGGTATTTGTTTCAAATTGACATGATTACAATTTTTATTGTTACCATATTAAAGAAAATCTTAAATCAAAGTACAAGTTCAAAAATTGTAAGAAAGATGCATTCCTAATTAAAATTTACATTATTGCCAAGATATTTGAGGTTAATACATCTTGATATTGCAAACTATTTAAAAAATAAGATTGGGTTTTACAAACAAGTTAAATGTCATTTTCAGTCTGGTAATACAACATAATGATCGTAAATATTATAGAGAGTATCAATGCATTCCATGCATTATTCCAATTATGGCCTTAGTAGATTGGATACGATCAGTATTGTTGTGTTGGTTTTATGAGAAGAAAGAAAAAATTACTAAATATGATGATAAGATTAAAGTAAAAGATTGTGCATCTCTTACACTGTCAGTCTATTCAATTTTCTTGATTTGAGTTTAAAATTAGAAGTAAAAGCGAAGTTTTCATAGTCAATCTGAACTTAAAGATATGTTAATGTTGGCATTTCAATTTGTAACAACTATCACGTGCTCATACAATGACAACAATTAGTTATGTTAGAGATTGGTACAAAATTTCTGTTTAAAATACTGTAAGAATGATATACTTGTAGAATCATATACACCAGAGATTCATCTTGTTGGCCTAAGTTTTTGAAAAGTTTTAAATGATATAGGCCACTATTGTCAAACTGTCAATAAGTCATGTGACATTCGGTCAACCAAGAAATGTATGCATTTCATCGATAAAAAAGGAAGTAGTTATTTAAAAATATTCTCGTTACAAGCAACGCAAACAAAATCGTGAAACATGCAATAATCCATTATATCATGACAAAAATGAGTAATTGAACTTTAAAACTAGTTACTTATGTTAAATATAACTCTTTACTTTATTTGATAATATTATACTTTATTTAATTTATGTGGTCATGTAATGATGTTGTACTTTATTTTAAAATTTATTTTGAAGATTTTTTTTTACATATAAGTTTTCTATAATTTATTTGTAAATATGACCGTGAATTATAATAATTTATATAGTGCATTAATTACATTATATGTACAACAAAAATAATCTAAATACTATTAATGTAATCGAACTACATACAAGTTAAGTGTCATCTTAATTCTAAAAAATAATCCATGTTGAGAAGTGAAATCTTAATGTCGATTTAATATAATATACTTAATAAACTTACATGTAAATATCCTACAATTCACGCTCCCCATAGTTTGTCAAAATAACTCAAGCATCTGAAGATATATAAATGGCATGTTTGTATCATGCCAGCCTGACCTCACATCATAAAGCCTACATATGCGCATTATAATAGATAATAACTCACACAAGGACTTTATAGTCTCATCTATCTCCCGGTTAGAATGTCCCAATGGCACTGAATTGTCATACATATGTTTCGTCTTCACAAATTAATAGTACATACAACACAATGTTTATTACAGATCAATGCAAGTAATAAAATAATATCAATATCACTTCAAGATCTTAGCACTTCATCAAAGTCGTCTTTTGCATATTACTTGATGTCCAAACCTATAAAAAAAATTGTGCAAATCTATTGCCTCAATGCCTACTTGCCCCCAAATGTAAAACAATTTTGATTGCATAATTAAAAATAAAATCATTTGTATCAAACAAAAAAATCTAAAATGTGTAATAATGTAAGAAAATTATCAATTTTTTTAATCCAATACATACATATAGATGCAATGGGATAATAGTAAAATTCTGTGAAATAATGTGGGGATATGCATTTTATTGATATGCGATCAAATAAAAATACTTGTCAATATGTTGATAAAATAATAACACAAATATTCATAATAATACAAATATTATAAATAAGATAATAATAAGTAAAATACTTACAGAATTTTCTATGTATCTGGATCAAAAATATCACGAAACTATTAAAATGTCAATATAACTGAATGTGTTTTTATAAAAGAATTTAGACTTTTTAACTATTGAAGATACTTAGTATAAATCGTCTGGATAAAGAGTTATAGGATTTATAATCAAGTCCGGAGGATAATGGAGTATGGCCTGCTAAGAGGGATTTCACAATTTTCTTAAAAGAATTAATGTAAGAGATTCTACCATATGGGTCTTTCTTGTATATTTGCTCGAATCAACTCTCACGAGAAACTAGTGTAGGTCTATACTATCTATCTATTAGTGGATTATCTAAATGGTTTTGTGGTTTCTTTGACTATAAAAGAATCAAATACAATCAATTAATTAACAACACAATCACAAAAAAGTGACAACATCAATCAAACATCCACGCACAATTCGAAATTTAACTACAATAATTTGAACAGGTGAGACATTAGGTAATAATTATAAACAACTATATATTTGCATCCACTCCCAAAAATCTATTAGTGATGCATTAATTCAATCAATTACATTATGTTCAACCTTGTGCATATCCTCTTGTACATCACAGGAGAATAATATTGTAATGGCACAGGTGAATAATGCTATTGTTGCGTAAGAGAATAATGCAGTGGTGATACGAGAGAATAATGCAAAGATGGCATTGGAGAGTCATGTGACGATGGCTCAAGAGAAACATGTGATGAAAGCATAAGCAAAACATGCAACGATATTACCGGTGAATAATAAGACTATGTGTCTTATGACAAACGAATGTATATGTGTTAGATAAACATAAATGCATTCTTCTTAATTAAAAAATAATTAAATTATATCAATTTATAACTCTTATATGGATGGATTACAGTTTAATGTCATTTCTACTTATACAGAGGGCTTGGTTCAGCACATTACTCATTAGTCTTACTCGTTAACAAACTATCTCTATATGTGTCTTCTAGTTGAATTATCAAAAATAATTGTGTCACACATGATAAATTTATTTCAATGGATTCGTGCTGTAATACAAAAAATACATGTAACATCTATAAAAAAAATATAATAATAATTTTTCAAAATTACGATTTTGCAACAATTAATCTTATAATGCATTAATTTAATACAAAGTATTTATCGTAGGTCAGCTAAACAAATGTCTATGTAAAGTTATCTGATTTATAACTCACTTAAAATTCTTTCACTATACAATCTGTGGAAAGTCATTATTCACTATAGTTGCAAAATGATTCTGCAAACTAGGTATAAACTTATAGATTCATGCCTATATAATAATAAATTATAAATACTTTAAAGTATTACACAATCAATAAGAATTACAAATTGGATATTACTTTTTGTAATAAATATTTAAAATGCAATAAATATCCCAACAATATTATACTTTTTCTTGAAGTTCTTACCTGAAGCCTTTAAATGTACTGCATTTTTTATATACTTATTGAATTGCGAAGATATCGATTGTCATAAAAATTGAATTGTATAAAGAAAGACGACAAATTCCTATGAATATCTATTAAACTGGTTAATATCCTTTAATTCGTTAAACAACCATAAATTTATATAAGCTTTTTCGTCCTTACCAAATAAGTACCTTTCGAAAAAGTAAAAAAAATCAAATCATACTGTATCAATATCTGGTATAGTAAAAAAATTTAACTTATTAAAAACTATATTTATATCTTCTAGAGTAATGATAGTTTGATCATCAAAGAATGCATTCCTCAATTATATATTCTTAGGCATGTCTAAATGAGAAAATATTCATAATCAAAACTAGTAGTCAAACCAAACTTTACACGCAAATTATGAATAGTTTGATCGCTGACAAGAAATCACATATCATTAGTGTCACCATTTACATGTACCTTGTGCGACAATATATAATATAAATAAATAATATAAATTTTCAATATTTAATAAGTGGCCAAAATATGTTTGCCTAAATAGATTAATTTGTACCGTACTTAATTTCTTCCTTATGTGATATATTACTCCTAATCGTACTAAACAGCTCGATTTGCGTAAAAGTCGTAATTTTTAATTATAGTTAACTTGTCATTTGTACTTGTAAAATTGTAGTAATAATTAGTTGTTACTAAGCATTATATAAATATATATATATATATATATGTATAAATCAACTAAACATGAATTTACAATTAAAAAATAAATTCAAAGATAATTTAACTAAATTAAAAATAAAACATCATAAAAAAAATTTAATAATAATTTATATTTAATCAAATAATAACCATACCCTAAAAATATTAAATTTTAATTATTTATCATTATTTTCAAATAATATGTAATTAAATATAAATTTTAGTTATTTATTATCATTTTTAAATAATATCTAGTTAAATATAAATATTTAAATTAAAAAATAATGTCCTAAAAAAAATAACATTGAATTGTTAATTATTATTTCGAACTAATTTTTAATTCAATTGTTTAACTAAATTTAAAATAAAATATTATTAAAAAAAATTAAATAATAATTATTTTGATAAAAATTTAATAAAATTAGTTAGAAATGTTAAGAAAAATTAAAATAAGATGATTTTCAAAATTTTCCCTATATTGAATCCTCTTCCAAACGTTCACTAGTCCCAGCAGCGCGCTGGTTCATTCAAATTCATTGAAATAACGTTAAAATGGAGATGTTGCCTGACTTGCCAAGTGACGTGTCCCCTTAATCTCACCCGCCCAGGCCTGCCTTCTTTTTCTTAATAAAAAAAATTATTAATCAATTATAATATTTAATTATTTAAATATATTGCCTTTCATATTATTCTTATATTTATCTAAAATTTAGTTAAACAATTAATTTTTCTTACCCCAAAAATAATTACCAACTTTAAAGACGCAACAACTCAGTGAAGCCTAGAACTCCTTTTCCATGTCTAACATACAAGACTTCATGTTATATGTAGGCGAAGATAATGATAACACAACTTTCACATAAGGAAACATATTTTTTTAAAAAATAAAAATAAAAAATAAAGATAGCAGAAGAAAAATAACGGACAACACAACAAAAGCATTATCCAACCTGATTACTACGTGATTAGGGGAAAAAAATCAGTCCCTATAATACAGCATTAAAAGGGTAAACTGGATGCCGGCAGCATAAGACAAAAAAGTAAGAGCCTAAAAATCCATGAACTCTACAGGAGCTGATTTTCTTCTACAGCAAAAAGAAAAGCTATCTCCGTTCATGGTTTCTCCTTGAACCAGATGAGAGTCTCCCAGCATCCCCAGAACCTCTATTTTTTGAATCTTTATGCTTATCTTCATTTTGATCAAGCGTAGACTTTTGCTTCCGCAGCATCTCTTCAGCATATCGTCGCCACAGAGCTTCCCTCTCTTTTCTAGGCATCTTGTTATACCGGGGATCAGGCTTCAACAGCCGTTTAGCTGTTGACCATGAATTAAGGACTGTTTTTCCATCTGTTTCTTGGGCACCTGCTTCTGCACTTATGACTTCAGCCACCAGAGCTCTGAAGTCATGGGCACATCGCTGTAGAAACCAAACCAGAAATATGTATTAAAGTATGATATAAATGCCCTCAGACATAAGTACTTCAACCGCAATTCATCAACTGTAAAAATTGTCGAAGACATTAATTTGAAAATGCGACGTTTAAGATGGCTGATTAAGTATATTCCAAAGCTTTCATTCTTTTTCTTTTCAGCAAACAAGACATTAGCATTTCAAATACAACTCGTTATTCTTCCTCCAGCATTATCTTCATTTTCATAAGCATAAACAAATTTAGGTTTGCAGAAAATATAATATAATTTCACTGTTTTATCATTTTAAAAAGTTGGCAGGCACTGTTGTTCTTATATGAAACATTCCAGAAGCCATCCATCTCTAAAGATGACCACCACAACCACAGTATAAATATCAAATGAGTCTGTAAAAGTTAAAAAGTGCTGGCTTGAGCTGGTCCCCTTCAAATCTAAAGAGAAGTATATGAGAATGTTTATTGCACCATTTATCACAAAATATCAGACATTTATTTGGAAATCCAGTCCAGTGAACTATTCTGAGCAAAGCCAAAACTTAAAACACTATCCACAACAACTTTATGGATGGTCAATTTGGAGATTAAAACATGCTATTAAGGAGTGAGTCCACTTATTTTGAAATAAAAACCAAGTGCACCCAGCCACATTTGCCATAGGCCTTAACGAAGAATGCCATCTGACGGACACTAACAAGATAGAGTTCATTTGATGTATACGACAGTTGAACCCAAATAACCAGAAGAGGGAAAAAAGCATTGCTAAACACTTACATGTCCATCCCAGTTAAAAACATTCCACCAAACCAACTACTACAAATATTCAATGGATCATGACACAGTAATTGCATAACATAGACCATCAAGGAACAAGAGGCACAAGATGGTAACAGAATTACCTCATAGAGCATCTTTACATGCTCCCGAAAGAGCTTCTCCGCATCAGATACATCTAACTCAGGATTGGTTGCACGACCCTGAGGATCCTTTTCCAGTTTAGGCCTTGATTCTGTCCAAGACACCTATGTAAATCAATAGAAGCCAGACATGAAGTTATTATCAGTAGAAAAGGTGGGACTGAATTCAAACTAATACCATAAAGGTTGGAAAGTTTTAAACTATCTTAGTAAGAACTTAGCTATATGCGCTGCTTCTTTCAATGTTCATACTCATGCTCCTTTCCCACAATGGATGCAACTTAATAGTACTGGAGTTGGCTCCAAAAATTCAACAATGAAATAGCACTAGGAGTTCTGGTCATGATGCAACTTAATAGTACTAGAGTTGGCTCCAAAAATTCAACAATGAAATACCACTGGGAGTTCTGGTCATGATGCAACTTAATTGTACTAGAGTTGGCTCCAGAAAGTCAACAATAAAACACCCCTTGGAGCTCTGGTCATGTTTCTTTCTTCTACCTTCTGTATGCCGAAACCACAAATCAATAAGACCAGTGCCAGACACTTTTGGCCATGTAGATTTTTACAATTAACAAGTCGATTAAGATAAGAAGTGTGAGCATTCACATTTTAGAACCTTTGGATCCTAATAACTATAACAGAGATCTGAGAAAAGATCTCCATGTGAGTATGCCAAAGAAACTTTGAATTACTTGAGATCAATAATAAAAGCAAATAGTGCATTGAAGAAAGAGAAGTTATGGAAGGAGAATAAGAGATGCAAGAAAGAGGCAAATGAACTTTTGGAAGGAGGAGAAGAGAAATGAGGAAAAGGGAGAAGAATTGTAAACACCAGAGAAAGGGACCCAATGAACAAGAAAATTGAGGAAGCAAGAGTTCAACTCTCTTAAAGCTCTTAACATTTCCTATCTGATGCACCAATACTACATAAATATAAAGTTTAATTTACATACTCTTGCCTGATCACATATTACACATATGCATACAGATCAGTTTAAAATTGGTTAAATCACCCACCAAAATGAAAACCAAGCCAAAAAAGATCATCTCTAACCAAACTGAGTCACAAACAGAATCAAACAAACTAAATCCAGATTGCATGGTCGATTGGATTCTTTAGGCTACCAGAACCCGAGTCCTTGACTCACCATGGGGCAGCATTGGACCAGGTCTTGCCAAAGACCTGAACTGTAACCTGTTTAAGAACCTTATAAATTTAAGCTACTTTTAGTTTATGAGCCTCAGGAAAAATAGTATTTAAGCAGTTTATAAAAATACAGTACACATTCCATTCTCATGACCAAAAGCACTTTGTGGGCTTTTTCCTCCTAATGTTGATGATTCAATTTGGGTGGTGGGTATGAACTACAGTTATGAAGAATTTGAAGTTTTGAATGTGCAATTGTGGTAAGATCTTGTAGGCATTAGCTTGGGGGTAGAACAAGAGGACTTTGAGGTGCTCCATTCACTCACGTTAAATGTCATATAATACTGATTTTAGATTTCTGTTATTATTCAGGAGTTGAAGAAGAATTTCGCATTTTCTTTGACAACCGTGCCTCCATAAAAATATAGGCTGAGAGATACAGGAGTGAACATGATAATGGAGTTATATTAGAGAGTTTGCGATGTAAAAAGAAGGCTATGTTTAGGATTATAAGAGGTATGAAGAGCAATATCAATTCCCGAATTCTAAATACAAGTCTATCAAGTAAAAGTGTACCCTAATTAAAATCAAAGCCACCACCCTTCCTATTCCTTATTGTCTACCTCATTCTTCTTGAACGTTCATGGTTCAATCTAAAAGTAGTCCAAATCATTTTGAAATACACATTTGGTTTCTCTTTAAAATTCTTTTATTTGTTCTATTTTTTACAAAATAAATTTGTCTAAATCCCAGTTTCTGAGTTTTTTAATTCTCTTCTATCATAGTATAGTAATTTTAGAATTTAACAATCATTGATACTGCAGACCACAAAAATATAGTAACTTCCTCAAATACAAAAATTGTTCAATCGTAATATAATACCTGAGGGTCTTTAATTGTTTCCACAAGCAAAGCTTGAAAAGAAGTGATAGCCTCTTTTCTGCGAACCTTTAATCGCACCCTTTCCATTTCTTGTTCTTCCCTTTCCTTCCGTTTGCGCAGTTCTCGTTCCCTTTCCTTCAGTTTCTCCTAAAAATCACAAAAAGGCTCATGCAAATCAGCATAAAACACAAAATTTATAATTTCTACAAAAAACTCAACTAGCAATTCAAAAAGAGTTAGTCCACCAATCGAGTAGTTGGACACAGCTTTACAAAACTAAACACCAAGATGAAGATGTTCTGAAACAAACAAGTTCTGAAACTGTTTACTTACTGAAAAAGTTCAATTGGTCTCTTAGAACTTTCCTGCTTTCATTTTTACTGCTCAACTCATGCCATGATCATAAAAGAGGAAGAAAACTCCAGAGACAAAAATACCCAAAAAATCAAAGACTTATTCAGTTTGTACCATTATCTTTTCCAAGAATTCTTAACCAAACCATGCCAAAAATGTAAGAGTTTAAGGAATATACTGTGCAAAAACTCCCTAATTTTCTGCAAGTAGGGGCAATTTGGAAATGTTAATGTCCCTTGTATTGGAACATGGTAAGGTAATACAAAAGAAATTAACCAAAGGAATCAAATACTTGTGTTAGGTTACTTGGTATTTCATGAGCAAAAACAGTGAAGGAAAATGTTGAATATATCTTCCTACACAGTATCATTGCTCGTGCAGTAGCATAGTTATTTCAGACTGCTCATTGAGAATATGCGTGCTTTAGGGAAAGGAGAAGAGACAAGGTAAAAGTCTTACTAGAGGCAACAGTCAAGTTTAATGTGGGTAAGCTAGCTTCTTATCTTCTCCCTGTGCCTCTATCACAAAAGAATTCCAAGACAAGATCTTTTATTCTTAATTCACTTCTATTAGGAAGGGATTTTGAATTAGTTTTTGTTTTTTTAATCATTTTCTGATTCTTTTTGGGTGTGTTTCTTTTTCCATTTTCTTTTTTTGGTCTAGGTGAGAGTTGTGGCAGATTTTATAACAGAATATATGTCGCTGATACAAAATTTTTATTTGCAGAGGATAATCACAGTACTGACGATATTATGCAACTGACAATATATTCATATCCATTTTCTGAGCTCAGAGGACATATTATTCACCTTTTGTACATCCACTTTCCGTTAATTCAACAAAGTTTTCTTCTTTGAAAGGAAAAAGCAAAATAGAAAAAAAATCAGAAGTTAAGTAAAATTCAGAAATATACTTGATCGTTGATATTAAATCAGCAAAGTTTTAAAAAGTGAGCAAATGTTATTGGCAGTTTAGAACTTTTCAACTGTCTGCCAATAAAACAAGTAGAATAAAATCCATAGACAACCTACATATTTAAGCACATTTATGGTAAAGCACTGAGAGAATTGAGGAACAATGTGTACCTAAAGAAATTGATGAGAGAGAAATCTCGTAATAAATCTGAAGTAACAATGTATACCTGCTCTTCTCTTTTGGCTTTTGCCTCTCTTTCCCCTTCATTTTCAGCAGCCTTTAGTTCACTTACATACTCATTGAATAGAACTTCCCTGTCCTCGTGCTTAACAGATTTATATCTTGGGTCATTTCTTAGAATATCCTTCACCTGCAACAACCAAAAAAATTAAACACATATATATGATCTACAAATGCAAGACTAGAGAATGAGTCATCTATTAAAATGTCTATCAGACAAATGCATGCATAGTTATTTTGCAGGTAGAGAACCTGGACACAAATAAATTGTTCCCATATAAGGCATTCAGCATAATAAAGGAACACATCCTTTTGTTGCTGCTAATTATTTGCAATGCTGTAGAAGTCTTCAAGACAACAAGAATGCTAGTTGTTCAATTTGTATCAAGTCTGATGATATAACTTCCTCATCAAAATGGGTATTTAAAATTTTAATAGTGTAGCACTGTGTTGTATGCCATATGCAAATAATTCCATTGATCAGAGTAATAGTCCAAAAGATGAAAAGATAACTAATTTCTGAAGACATTAAAACAAAACTACTTTTGTGAAAAATGTAAATTAACAGTAATAATTATCCAAAATTTGACATTATATTTCTGTTCAACCTAAAGATCCCTTGATTAACCAATAAAACATTTATCCACTGCTCAGTGGCTCACACTAATTAATCACTTAATGGTGCCCCATTCTTGCACCTAAAGAAATTTTGTCCTCAACATATAGACTAAAGAACTATTATATTTCATTTTTTGCACTCCTTAGTAGCCGGGGTTAGTGCCATTCCCCAGCTAAATCATTTAAATTTATCCTTTACAGGAATGAGTACTAGCTTTATTCACTAATATACATAAATTGGGAAAGAAAATGATGTGCAGCAGATTGGGAAAAGAAAAATGCTGTTGCAACAACCTTAGACCAACGGGAATGAACAGATATATCCCCTTTTTCCTGAAGCATAGACTTGAAACCAGAGGCAGCTGCAGCACGTATTGCTTGAGCTTTTTCTTCAGCAGCCCTCTTCAAAGGAAGGACCCTGCAACAGAAGTGAAAGCCTTGTCTAACAAGTATGACACAGGGGCATGTTTAAAGAAGGAAAAGAAAAAAAAAAATTACCAGGGAAATCCAAAGAGAATTCAAGGGCTAAAGGGCAACACCAAAATGAATCACAGAATCTGGTCAATAGCCTACTACCAGTAGACATTTCTTTGCTTTGAAGGGAAAAGACTAGAAATCAACATTTTCATATATCTTGATATGGCCAGGGATGTTATACCTCACAAAAATCAGCACTATGTTTTACTTCTACTAGGAACAATTATGCAAATTTTATCTGCAGATACACCCAAAATTTATTAAAAAATAAAAAATTAAATGTAAAGAAAAAACCATACTTTCAAGAGTCTACTAAATGACCATTGTCTTAGCCAAGAGTGACATGATAACTGCATTATAGAAAAAGAAACATGTATGGAGAAACTGAATGCAGGTCTAAGGACTGTTTGAGATGTATTTGTACCCAATAACCTAACATGAAAGGAATTCCTTTGTACTAGAGAAGGTGCTACAACAAAAATCAAATATTTAGGTCAGCTTTCTTAAGAAACAAATAAATAAATAACAGTTAAAAGGATGAGAAACATAAAAATAAAAAATAAAAAAAAAACTTTCTCATTAAAGTGAACTGTCATTCTTTAAAAGCAACGACCAAGATAAATTGTGACACATCTGATTAGATGAAAACTCAAGATAGATTTTGATTTATCTCACCTATCTCCCAAACTATAAAAGGTATTGACTAAATCATATTTTGAACTGAAACATAAATTATCTTAGGCAGAAAAGAGGTATGAAACTTTAGTCTCTCAATCTTTTGTACCTTAAAAGATGTAAAGCACAATCTTCTAAGCAATGATGCAAACAAATTTCTTTTACAGGGAGCAACACATAATAAAAATAAGTGATAATTTTCTTCTTTGACAATATCTTTTATATATGTAGATCACCAACATGATGAAATATCAAAGGAATCATAAAAGCCAAGATACAGGGAATTCTTTGAAAGGAAAATGATAATGCCAGGGAGAGAGAGGTTAAGAGAAAGGTAGAGAAGAGATGACGTGAGAGAAGATATTACCAAACATAATGATTCGCTACCACTTGAGAAGTGTATACAAGAGAAAAGAAGGAAAACTGTGTAAGGATGCTCAAGGAATTACATAAGAATTTTTGTTTCCATCTTTTTCATTGTTTCTTCCCCAAAAAAAGATATAGAAGTCCAAAGTTGCAAGCAAAGCTCAAATCCTATCTTGGAATGTAGATTTAGGCAAGATTAATACAGCAGATGTTATTCAAAGAGACGGCCTAAATTAGCATTAAATACCGATTGCTGTTTGATGCGTAAAAGGAATGTTGAAAGTATAAATCATCTTTTCTTCATTGTCCTTTAGCCCTATACCTATGGCAGAATCTTTTGAAGGCAGCAAAGCTTAATTGAGTTATGCTAGAATCTTGTTCTGCACTATTTGTGGAAGACTTTTGTGCTTTTAGTGGTGGCAAAATATTTAAGGTTCTATGCAGATGTATTGTGATGGCTATTTTTCGGGTACTTGCTTGGAGAGGAACAAAATTTCAACGTTCTTCCTAAGCAATTATTTGTGGTATAGAATTTGATTTTTGGCAATGTTACGGACTTCAGTTAGTAAGCAATTTCAGCTTTCTTCCTTATCTTTTATTTTCAAGAATGGGAATGCCTGTAGCTTATTTGTTGGACAGGATTATGCTGTAAATTCTGTGTAATAGATCTCTTGCAATCTGGTGACAGATCTCCAGTCCACCTCACTTTTTGTGTCCTATTTTCTTAGTATTCATAATATTTGTTCCTCATTCATGTCAAAAAAATACTGGTTAAGGATCACTTGGACAACGCTGAAAAAGAGATAAAGCCAAATTTTGATTATCAAAAAGTACCTTTCATTCAATAAAAGCTCCCGATCCTTGCGGTCTAAGGCCTCGAACCGCTGATCACTGCCCCATTTCTTTTTGAAAGTCTGATAATCAGTGTTTTCATCAATGTCCTGAAATGAAAATATCATCCATGAGCAATTGTTGTCTCCATCTTAAAGCCATGGATTTTCTAATATTTGTCAGTAGAAAAACAAAAAAATCAGTAAAAATAGAAAACAGTTCGGTTCAGTCTGAATACCAAGAATTCTATAATAATTTTCTATATAAAACAAAACATTAGGGGCTCATTTGGCAGCACATGTTGGACTGGATTATTTTATTTTATATAAATATATAATATTATAAAATATAATATTATTCTAATATATTATATATATTTATATTTATATTATATTATTTATGCTATATTTATATTATATTTGATGATAAAAAATAAAAGTCACTGTTTGCCACCATCTGCAGCCACTAGCTGCTCATGTCATTTTGGATCAATGAATATACCTTCATATCACTCATTATAATCTAGACAATGGTATAATTATTATCGCCATTTGATTGACCATTTGTCATATATTTTAAATTTAATTTTCAGTTGATGAAAATCAACTTCAAATCTATGACAAACGGTCGTTTTGATGATGATAGTGATCGTACAATTGGATAGAGCAGTTAATAAAGATTCCAAAGACATCAATGGTGACTCAAACAGACTTCAGCAACTGCCACCAGTGAGTGGTGGACGATGGCAGAAGGGACAGTGGCTATAGATTTATGATAATTTATTATATTTTATTTATACAATAAATAATATAAATTGTTTTAATATAATATAATATAAATTTTATTTTTTAAAAAAAAAAAGACCAGTCCAAGGCTAACCAGTGCCCGCCCACCAAACATAACCCAAATTTATTTTTGTGCAAATAGCACCCCAAATCAAGTCCAGTTCAGTCCAACTAACCAAACGTGCCATAGAAAATTAAGACACTTCAACTCAAAGATGCTTTGTACCTCTGATGCTTCTTCTAGCAACTGCTTGAAACCCTCTATCGCAGCCTTCTGAGCTGCTCGTTTTTCCTTGCGTTCCTCTTCAGCTCGTGTTTTAACAAAGCGTTCAAACAAGGCCCTTCTTGCAGATTGACTGGGAATAGCCTGCAACATTAACTCATATGAGTCGGGGAGATTTTTTGCACTTTTGCAGACTAACCATCTAGCACAAATATACAACTGCATGCATGCACAAAAAAATGAATTGCCTTAAAAATAAACAAAAACACATGGAGGTAAATCCAATTAAGCCACCAATTGCTACAGCAAGAAGTATATATGAATACCAAAATTAACATGATTTGACAAACAATTACCAAATTATGCATCACCTGAAAGTCCAACAAAATATGATCAATGGTAAGACATTTAGGACATGTTAACTGTCCTGTGCTGTAAAGTGTACAGACATTTAGGGTGCGTTAAATGTCTTATTTCATAAAGTGTCAAGAGAAATAAACCATATAAAATAATTAGTGTTTGATTGCAGTTTTGAACCATATAAACTTGTACTGCCCCCTAATTCATTACAATGGTTGATTGCATTTTTGAACAATAGAAAGTTACAACCATCTAATTAGAAAGTATAGATTAAGTTATCCTACTGAGAAAGTAGGCTGTATAGTATTTAAAAATACATTATATAATGTTTAAAATATACATTAATAGAAGGTTCATTTTAGGTTGTATAGTAATTAAAGATTCATTGGACATTACTTAAAATATTGTTGTTAAGATAAAAATTATTATGCTCTCCCTTTGCAGTTTTTTTCTGAATAGAACATTGAAGATCCAATGTGTTCACAAAGTGGGCAAAGGAAGTTTTCTTTCTTCACTGTTATCAAGCTGTTTTTCATTTCTCCCCAATATGGATGCAGGATAGAGAGATGAACACAAATGTAACAGACTAAAGAGAGAAAAAAATTAATTTAGTTAGGATAGAAGAGCCAGTAATTGGAGATAAAACAGACTGAATGAGATACAAAAGAACAAAAATCAGATAGAATGAAAGACAAGAGAATCAGAAAAGAGAAAGAAATAGAAGAAGTGACAAAAATAGAGGAAAGATCTACTCAAACACCAAATTAATTTATCCATTCATTTCCTACTCCGAAGATAAACCTATTTATAGGCCAAAGATAAACCTAATGTACTTTTAATAAATAATTGAGATCCTCGTTAACTTACTATCCCAATCATTATCAAATAATAATTCTACTCAATACAAAAACTAAGCATAATATCCTTAAGCTTAATTCTTGACTCTGCAGCAGATTTACTTTCTTTAATCAATGTGTTGTGTATGTCCTCCCTTTGAATGTACTAGAATTAATATAAGAGAAACAAATGAGAGGTGAACAACCAAAATAAACCAAGTAATTGCACCTTAAGTTGCATTGCTTCTACAGAATCTATTAGGCTTCATTGAATCAAAACCTTGTTCAGTACAGTCCCAAAACCCAAATGAGAACTAACCATAAACAAGCTACATACTTAAAAGGAAATATCCAGCCCGAGGCCCCACCCTTTTCCCCCCACCCTAATTTTCAAACAAAAGAATTCATAATCATTAGACTCAACAAACCTTAAAACGGGGATCAAACACTATCTTTGGCAGTTCCTTTTCCCATTTTGAGAATGGTGCCACTCCTCGCTCCTTAAGCATTTCCTGTCAGTATCATGGGCATCATAAACAAATAAGTTTAGGCAACTAGCATTTCTCACGAGTTACTTTAAAGTAGCATCAAAGAGGAATAATAAAATATTAGAAGAAAACCCTATTCAGAAAATATTTATCTATTACATAAATGACAACCGACGGGGACTGTAATTCTCAAACGGAAAGACATATGATGTACGTACATAAAAAGAAATAAGGCTATAGATCAATGAAACCCAATGACAAAGACCGGAACTCTCACATGCAGGGACAAATAATTAATGCCAAATCAAGTTGCCATCAACAAAGAATTTCAAACAGAATAAAAGCAATAAAGATACCTTAAATTTTATAATGCATTCCTCCTTTGTTGGTCCACTATCTCCTTCTTCTGAATCTGAAGAGGAGTCAGACATATTGCTGTCTAATTTAGCATCTCGTATCTTATCTTTGTCGTTCTCATTTTGCAAGCCCTTAACTGTTACCTCAACTGCATTAGAGCCATTTGATTCAGATGCCATTGTTGTTGATGAAACTGGAGCAGCAGTAGTAGGAATTCCAGAGTCCTGCAACTTCTTCTTTATCAAATACAATGCAGATGATGACCCTGGCATAATGGAGGTTCTAACAGCGGCAGCATCACGGCCACCTGTGCTAACAGCAGGAGCATTCAAGCTTGTTGGAGTAGATCCTTTTTCAACCATGATGTTAGCATTTGGCATAGACATTGAATGTTCTTTCAACATGCCATCATCCTCCTCCTTTCTCAATTCTGTCACCTCATTGGGAACCTGCCAACTGCTTACCTGCTTAGCAAAACAAAAGGCATGTATATGGTATTATGATAAATATGAAAAGCTACAGTTTAACATGCGACCGTCTTGAGTGTTTTGGTCTAATTTTAACTGCTAAAAGAGATCAACATAAAGACAGAAATATTTACAAACATGACAGGAAAATTATTATGACAATTGAAGTTGACAAACTCCGTGGGACATTACCAAAAAAATGGCTTTCAATACAAATTCACAAATTACTAAAACAAACATGTCTTACCCTCAGCTTGAAACATGATAGTAAAACAAATAAAAGAGCCACATCTTAAAAAGTGATTTACATAATTATGCCATGTGTGGCACTAAGAGATATTTATTCTCAGCAGTCAAAAAAATGAATTTTGGAAGGCTACATTTTCAAATCTGCAGATTTTTGGTACATTAAAGTGGATAATGCATGTTAGAATTTCATACTCTCTTCAGCCATAAAGTCAATTCTCATACTCAGAAGCTAAGATCTAACTAGATATGATAAAACTGATTATTGATACCATAGAACAAAGGTTTTAAGCACTTTTCATTGTACATGTACAACATAGGCTCATCTAGATAATACTGGAATGAAAAGTTTCCACATTAATGATCAAAATTCCCATTGAACACCATACCTTGGTCTTGCTGTTGTAGTAATATTTTCTCCCATCATTGGTTGTAACCAATGCCCAATCAGTACCAGCCACATACTCCCTGAACACAAGAAAACAGGACATAATTTCTGCAGTGTTAGATGTGTTTCTTCAATAGAGCAAAGTTCTGCAGAAACTCCAATTGCCAAAAAAGATAAGCAACCAAACCGTAAAAGAAGTTTAACAGAAAAGTTTTAACAGTGATCTAGCATCAATTAAAAGCACTAGTCAAAAGTTACTTCAAGCCAAAAACCAAAGGGAACAGTTGGATGAAAATCCCTAAAAGCATGACAAAGAATTAGAAAGGAAAAGCCCATTGATTTCTTCGTCCTTGTGCTCTTCAAAGCTATGACTATTTCTTTCTTGAATATCACTCACAAGAGAGCAAGGACAGCACACTTCCATAATGTTATTCTAAAATAAAAAAAATATTCTCCATCAGTAGTGCTGCAATATGCTAGAGGTGCCCACAAAATTTTAGATGCACTGCATAATCGAGCCAATAAGGAAGAGACAACAACATAGTAAAGGAAAATGCAGTTGTTTTCCTGATTCTTTTTAAACAAAACCCACCATGAAACAGAAAGATATCTTAGAATTTCTCCTTTGGATCATCTCTCCATTAATAATTTCTCCAAGAGCCACTAAGCCTAATGCCTAATTGATTATTGTTGAGGATCAGTATTCTGTTGCAACTTATGGTAATTGTTAAGTACCAAATGGCCTAAAAACAAACTATCAAGGAAGGACCCAACAAAATAGCATTTAGGCTCTAAAACTTCCCCCTGACCCTTCCCCATATATGCATATATAAGAAATGAAGATTCCTAAAAATTTAACTTACATTGAAACAGGAGTTGGCTGAGCTGGAACTTTGTCAGGCTGCACAACATCCAAATAGAAAAGGAATATAGTCAGGCACACAATCAACAACAGTAAAAAGAGGCTAATATAAAGCAACAAATGATAGCCAATTCCAATCAGATCAATAACAGGCAATGCCATAAAAAGAGGAGTGACTGCAAAAATTTCAAAATAATGCAAGTATTTCACAAAAAGGATAAAAGAAGTTGTACTAGATATTATCTCTAAGAGAACACAGAAAGTATTTTACCATCACAAAAAGACACGCAAGTTTTATATCAAACTAAGAAAGATGAAAAACTCCCATAATTATTTTTTTTTTTTATATTCTTACCCAGCCCCGAAATTCCTATTCAAGCATAATTAATTTGCGGATATTCAAAGTAAAATCAACCAAAAAGTTACAGCACCTTCAGGGAAGCTAAAAAATCCAGCTCAAGAAATCACTTGGTGGAAAAAGTAATACAATTAGTTGGTTTCCATGGTGAGAACTAACTTGGAAAATAATTTAAACTTCATCTGCCTGGTTTAATTCCTCTAGATCTAATCACAAAACAAATAGTAAAGAAAATCAAGGATTATAGCACTAATATACTTTGAAGTAGCATGGTTGAAAAGTCTGAGCAATACTTAAAAAGATGAATAGCCTAAAATTTTTTAATTATTTATCTATTTGAAGTAGCATCCTAAATTTCATTTACTACCAACATTAATTGCATTGATAAAGTTTCATAAATCTTTTATAAACCATCATGCTATGAGCAACTGTACAAGTAATCCTCTGTGGCTGCTTTCACAAAACAGAGTTTTTGGAGCAGGAGAATAACACTAGTACAATTTGAAGCACTAGAAAGAGAGTTTAAAAAGAAAGAAGAAGAAAAGAAAAAAGCAATATAAAATCAAGTGCATCACACTAACAGAATTTACCTGCAACACTTTTCCACTGATATTTTGGAAGTTAATGATATGAAGTACAAGATATATGTGATTGCATAAGAACAAATAAATTAACAAATTAAATTACATAGTGTGCAATGACTTATCAGTAAACAAAGACAGGTTATAACTATTTATACCTCCCCCTTAAAGCCAGCAGGTTTGCCATAAGTTGATTCTCCTGTCACAGCATTATAATAGTAGACGACTCCCTTTTCCGTCTTGTGAGCTGTCCAGGCATCTAATTGTTCATTGATAGAAGCTCTGCCCTTTGTGCTGACATCTTGTATGTGTTCCCTTTTATCTGCAAAACTCAAGAAAATTTGATGAGGCTAATATTAACTCCAGATTAAATTCATGAAGGATAAAACCTCTTACATTCCTAGTTGATCAGTAATCTAGCATAAACCATAAGCGTACCCATTACTGGAGTTGACGCTGTCTGCACCCCCAAAGTGCCTACCAACTGATGTCCTGAAACAGCAGAAGATGTGGGAGTTGCAGCAGCAGTTCCCATGGAAGAAACACCAGGTGGTTGAGAATCAGGTGAAGAAACAGATGGATGAGGCAATCCTTGTGCCGGCAAAGGAAAGGGAGCAGTATAGACAGCAGGATATGGCAGAAAGGGTGGCCTGGTCATAACACCCATCTGAGGTGGCTGCAGCCACGGTCCATGAGAAGAGCCACCCATAGGAGGTAATGATGGATAGGTAGGGTATGTTTGAGGCTGAAGAGGCAAAGCTAAATTTGATGGAGCAGAAGAAGCTGGCACACTGGATCTCATTAACATAGAAGAGTTAGAATCCACAACTGTAGATGAAGCATCCTTTCTTGCAGAAGTCACTAATCCATGGAGGCCTGGCGTCTCTGGAGCCGCAAACAGTCCAGGAGGCATGGGCAATGATGGTATGGTAGACATCCATGATGCTGTTGCACCTACCTTCGGAGTTGAAGATGCAGGCACTGTAGAATCCGAATAACTATTAATAGACAATGCAACAGACTGAGAATTCGTTGATGCAGATAACCCAGGACCAGCTCGTGCAACAGCATCAAATTTATTATCCTGCAATCAGCAGAGCAAATCAAACAAGAAAAAGAAAATAAATGCTAGTTTCCATTACATTTATTCAGAAGGTATAATAATGATATTATCCAATATCATAATGTTCTATTCTAGAGCAATCAATCCTTCGTACACAATTGAGGCAGAACAAATACATCTTGCAGAAATACATGTCCCCCAGAGACATGTGAAAGATTTTAAGCTTGTATTTTGGAGCAATGTTACCCTTTAAAATTAGAATTGATTTTTCAAACACAGTTCAACTTATTTAAGTACAAGTTCATCTGATTTTAGAAGCAAAAGCTATATTTTTACTTGATAAGGTAAGTGGAAATGTTAACAAATGCAGGTTTTCAACTTCATTTCAAGTTCCCTCATGAGCTTCTATACTGTGTTCAAACATTAACAACTAATCTATTCTTCAAATATGCTACATACAGATACAAGAGAAGTCCAAAACACCACCTGGTTCAATGCCAATAAAAAATATATTTGCCAACGATTTGACTAAGAATATGGCTCCACAAAGAACAAATTGAAGACAAAATGATGCATGTAGCCAAATCCAACAAGTTCATAAGTAGTCAAATAATTGCATATATGAGCCCTTAGCTTTGATGCACACAAATAGGCAAGTTGTCAAGGATGTCAACAATTCTATAAGCTTTGAGTTTTATTTTCCCCTTGCATGTGACTATGTGATCTGGTGCACAGGTCTGGAAATTCATAGAGAACACACAAGACACACACAAAGTACTGTGGTGCACTCACTTGATAATCCTAAAATAACAAGAGCCTCTACCCTGTCTGAAAACTGAATCGCAGACAAATAACAGAAAGTCCTTAGATAAAGGAACTGAAAATGGAAATAAAAAAATACAGCAACACAAATTAAGAGGGAGAAATACTTCAAGAAAATGCACATCAATGCTACATAACTATTAGTTACATATGCCAAAATCATTAAAGCAAACGGAAAAATATAACTCATCCATTACTGGCTTCAGCCAAGAATATCCAAACAGCAAGATAAATGTAAAAACATGTTGTTACTCCTGATCATAACGTTTTTTCAACAAAATATCTTCTGTAGATCATATGGTAGAAGATATAATTTCAGATGATAATTATAATCTACTTGTGTTAAAAATTTAGTACAGAAAATGCAGATGAATTCCACCAGAGGCGATCACCAGGAAAAGAAAAAACACCCAAAGAAAAAGTTCTACTCTGGAATCTACTCTCACCATATTAGATTGGAACTGCTGGTCAGGAGGGAAGCCAACAGCATTTTGTGAAATGTTGTACGAAAAAGAACCAGCAGAAGATTCCGAGGCAGAAAGTTGCATGACCACAGGTGACACAGATGGATTTGAGTTAATAGCCTGCATTTCAGAAAATATAAAGAAAAGATCAATTACTTGAATAACATTAGAAACATAACCATCTAAAGATGCAAAATATGTGATAAACTGGCACTGACCAAAGATGTTGAATGCTGAGAGCCACCAGCAATGGTGTGGGAATTTGGAAGCACATTCCAGAATGATGATGCTGGAATAACATAGCCGGGAGCATTTACAGATTTAGAGAGGGAAGATTCATTTACTGAATCAGTTGTAGCACTACTGGAAGCCTTTGATATAATTGAACCTGCATCTGAAGCAGAGGTAACAATTGGAGCCAAAGAGCAAGCTGTTGGCCTTCCAGCAGGTTGACCAGAAATAGGAGCATTAGATGTTGATGACTGCACTTCTTGGGGTAACCAAGCTGGTGATGTCATTGTTTGAGCTGCACAAGATAATATTTTAAAATAGAAGTTCCAAAAGATATAGTTACTGAGTTTCCTATGGGCTTATGAGATAGCATTTTTTTGCTGGAGGGGACGAGGGGGAGAGGGGGTAGGGTTTGTGTGACACCTTGAAACCAAGCACGTGAAAGAAGAGTTTATTAGGAAAACAATAATTACTACAAAATGGTTATTATCTAGACACTTGATTTATAAACTTACATTGTTTCAACAATAATTTTGAATAAAAATTCATATTTATAAAATCATGCTTTTAACTTATTTCACGCTAAAAGTCAAAAAAAAAAAAAAATCATGGTAATCAATTAGAACTAACATGTAATATAATTCAAATATAGTTTGGAATGTAAAATATTTAAAACCCTACTTTTCAGTTTTAAAACACTAAATCTCTCTATTATACATAAAACACCTATTTCAAAACCAGTAATCGGCATGCTAATCCTTCACCGACTTTGCCGATTTTCCTTCATCTCCAGAATCACCTCTTAAAATAATTTTAGAAACTAACCCAAATAACAACAAGTGATATTCTACATTAAGCATATATACAGCTTATAACTAAGAGAATAGGCGATCAAAATACAAAATTCAACTTTTACGAAAACAAACAAAGCTTACGGATTGGAAAAGAGACAAAAGGGAAAACTTGATTTTGTTCAATAAAGTGATAAAAATATGAAATCAAGGTTCGCACGAAGGAAAAACTTACAGAAACTAGGCTGGAAGAGATAATTAGTGAATTTCAGCCAAAACCCACAACTTGATTTTCGTTGTCTCTCCCTAAACCCGAGCTTTCTCTCCCTAAAATCAAAACTCTTAAATTCTCACCGCATTTCCTCTCTCTCGGGTTTTCTTTTCTCTCCTTTGTCTTCCTTTTTCGTCCTTTCTCCTCTTTCCTTCTCTTCTTTTTCTTCTTTTTCCTTCCGTTTCCTTCCTCACCTGATTTTTTTTCTTTCGCGTTTCTCGCAAACAAGAGAAACGAGAGCGATTGTGGTTTTTCTTTTTTCGTTTTCAAATGTGAGCAAAAAGGGATTAAATAGGGGTTTTATACTTACAACCCCCGGCCCATTCATAATGGGTGAGTCTCCGGTACACCCATATACCCTCGCAATAATTTTTTTCTAGTTTTTTGGAATTATTAATTATATATTTTAAATTTTTTAATATATTTTAAAATTTTTATTATATATTTTAAATATTATTTATTTTATATTTTTAAAATTTTTTATTTTAAATTTTACAAAAATTATTTTAAATTCATAATTAAAATTTGTTTAGAATACAACAGTACCTAAAAGTATAATAACTAATTTCATTTATAATATTAATCTATTCCTAAATTTTTTCATAATTTTAAGCAAACAATTAACTTTTGAACAAAATTATTCCCCAAACAAATATTTTATTAAATTTAAATTGTTTGTTTAAGTAAAACAGAGAAGAAAATCAAAGATAAGAGAATGATTGCCATCCAAATCTTGGATCAAATTTATCAATATTGAAACATTAACTTTGATTACTTTTGATGTGAGTGTTTTTTAAGAAAGGTGAATTATAATATCAAATCTTAATATGGTTCAATTAAAAAAATTTGTGTTCTTGATAATTGATTTTTATTATAATTAAAGCAAGAAATATTTGCAAAATAGTGCAAATATGTGAGTTTTCTAGCAATGCATAAAAAAACTACAAATTGTAACAAGATCTGTAAGATTGGGAGCTTTGGGAGTTTCTACAAATGTCTTTTGATGTTTATGAAATCATTAAAAGATTTTTGTATATTTGCGAATTCACTCGGACATTCATTGAAGGAGTTTAGTATATTTGGTAGATTTTAATAATCTACTACATATTGCCATTTAGTATCATTTTTTTTTTTTTTTGGCATTGTTGATTGTTAAATGTAGTGTTTTTTTCTTGTAAATGACACAAGCATATTTGATGATTGTCTTTGAAAGATCATGGGAGAATTCAGCGAACAAAGTGAATTATACAAGGCGGTAAACCCTTCAGTTTGACCATTTCAAAATACTACCAATTAGCAAGAATTGGCTAACAAGCTGTAATCTTTGCTTGGTGTAAATTCTAGTGAATTTAGCATTAGAATGAGAGTAGTCTACAGACATTACTTGTCTTCAATGTTTAATTGCTCAACATATCAAGATATAAAGAAAGATAGCGAAGTTACTTTTTTTCTTAGGATGAACTGTCAAACTTCAACATTTGGGGATTCCCACTACCATTTGAAACATTCGATCGTCCAGCTATAGTTAAAGAAACACCACCACCCCTTGGACATGTTGATCAACCTCCCATTCGTGAGATGGAGAGCAATTTCAAGAATGCATTTGCTATTCAACTAGTAGTAACGTTGCTAGTGCCTCAAATCATGCTAATGAATCTCCTTCCAAAATTGAATAGGCACAGTATGCTAAGATACTCGATAAACATATAGACGAACACCATAATCATTATAATAGGAATCTTGCTACAGTACATCATCAGGAAGCTCTGTCCTGCTACAGTAATAGCCACTCTATCATAGTACCAATGGAAGAAGCTCAGACACACGCAAGTTGGGCAAAAGTGAAGTTGTTCTATGTCAAAGAGACAAACGAATTGTATGCATAAATTCGACGAGCTAATGCTGTTAAGAGACATTAACTAGAATGTGCACTACATCCACATCAAACGATGTCCTAGGACCCTCAACAGTCTCCCCACTCAGCAGGATCTCATCTATAACATATCATAAGATCTCACTGCCACAATGTAGTGTCTCCAACTACAACTCATGCTCTTGTATCTTCCTCCAGGCCTTCTTAAAATAACCTTTCACTAGTAAAAATGTCATGTTATATGCCAATAATTGAGTAGACTACATTATGTGTAGACCGTTAATGTAAGAACTTGTATATGAAATTGTGTCTGTAAGGGTTCAGTGCTGTGGAATAATATCTACACCACTGCATTGTCTCGATCACAATGAATTCAGATAATAGTTAATGTGTTATAACATGGTATTAAAGTAAAACATTACACCTTTAAAAAAATGCATTGAACGTGAAAATATATGTAAAACGAACTAAAATGTACCTCATCCTCCAATCAAGATCAAGCAACGCCACTCAATATGATCTAATACTAGGATGGCATGGTGGACGTCTTGCTTAACTATAGGGGAGCAGCATCAGTGTCCCTCATCCCCTGACAAAATCAGGTCCACTATTCCCGTACACGTGAGGAGCCAAAGTTCTTCTTCTTTATGTTCACCGGATTAACGAATGGGCTCACTGGTGTCTTCTTCCTCTTGTATTACCAACTATACTTAGTAAATTAGGGGAGAACGCGTCTACAATGATAACAGAGTCAATCGCATCTTTAAAGGCGTATTTGGGAGCCTCAACATCACCGAAAAGGTCGTCATCATTGGTGTCTGTGCCTTCTCGTGCACATGTTTACACTCCACTTCAATTAACAAGCATAATTGATGAGAATCAACAATAATAAGTTTACAAAGATTCTTTGCTGCAAGTGTATCAATTACAATAACAATAGTAATTTGTAACTCCATAGGGTATGAATTTGTGATGTTTTAATTGAATTTTTATGTTATTTTTTTATTTAAAAATATCACATATATATAACTTAATTAATTTTTATTTTTATTTATTTTAAGACATTTTAATTTTAGTTGTTTTAGATTATAAATTTTATTTAAAATAAGAATAAATTATTTTTTTAACTAGCTGTGTTGACTTTTTAATAAAAACTAACATAGATAAGTGATATTAATATTTATTGAGTATTATAGTTTTACCGACACAAATTTTATTTTACAACTGTTCAATATTAGTATGCTTTTGTTAGCTTATATTTGAATTATCATACATATGATGATGGATAATTTATATAGACTACTTATATTTAAATTTTTTAGATTTAAATTATTCATTTTAAAATATTTCATATGCTCAAATTTTTCTAAGAGTTTTTAATAAATTTTATATTTAACTTTGAAAAATCTTAAGTCATCTTTGACTTTTTTATCAATAATATATGTCTTATTTAATAGTTTTATTTTTCAAATTAAAACTCACTCGTCCTTATTTTGGAGCGTGATAACAAATAAAAAAATAAAAATTAACATAAATTATTTCTATATATTTTAAAATTTTTATTTTTAATTGTTTTATATTAGAACTTTTATTAAGGATGATATAATTTTTTTTTTTTTAACTAACCATGCATACTTTTCTGATAAAAACTAACATAGAATATTAATATTAATCTCTACTAAATATTATAGTTTTACCAATACAAATTTTTTTTATATATAATTGCTTGATATTTGGTACATTTATGTTAGTTTGTATTTGAATTATGATACATAATTTATATGAACCATTTAAATTTAAATTATTCATTTTAAAACATAGTAGATGTTCACATTTCATGTGAGTTTTTAATAAATTTTATATTTTGATTTGCTTTGAAAGATTTTGAGGTGTCTTTAATTTTTTGACTAATAATATATGTCTTATTTAACAATTTTATTTTTCAAATTAAAAGCCTCCACCCCTTATTTTGGGCCATTATAACAAATAAGAAAATGAAAACTATAGAGACAAGATAACAAATAAGAAAATAAAAATTTTAAAGTGTGGATGACAATTGTCTTTAGATAGTAACAAAGATTTAAGATAAGATTTTCTTACAAGATGAAAAATTCTACATACCTTATACTTTAGAGTATACTTTATTATAAAAATATTTTTTGTTAGTTATAATTAAGTGATTCTAAGTATAAATATTGTCTTTCAAATGATGATATTACTTTTTAGTTATTTTTATGAGATTAATTACCCATTTTTTAGATAAAGTAACCCACTTCAAATTTTTTAAGGTATTTACGATTTACGTGACTTTGAAAAAATGTTCAAGAAGTGGGAATGTTTACTTAAAAGATATTCTAAGAAAAGATATTGACTAAAATTTTGAAATATGGATTTGATGTTTGCATAATATTAATTACAGCGATAATCTTGGACTATAGTTGCAAGATGTCATTTATTGAGTGAGCATACAAAACCATTTATGGTTATAATTCAAAGAAACTAGACAATGTTCAAGATAAATTATTTTCTTTTTTTAATGAATATATGGCCAACTCAAGTACATCTTCTTCTTCCCTGTCATCTTCACTCATGTTCGTGATGTTTATTGAAATGGGAAACACAATGTCAAAAACAAAGAAAAATTAGATATATAGGTCTTGTGGTAAATTTTAGTTTCTTTACTACACCTTATTTATTATTATAATAATAATATTTTTAATGAATCATTCTTTTTTATATAGTAGGATTTTGATAATTTTGAGAATATGGATGATGTTTTTGTCTGAAAAATACAATTGGAATTTTATTTAGATGAAATTCGTGTTGATAAAATTATTGACATAGACATTTAAGCCTTTAGAAAAATGAAATCAATTTCACTATCTTGATATCTCTTTCATGGCTTGTGATATTTTAACTATTCATATATCAACAGCAGCATTTGAATTGACTTTTAATGTTGATGATTAAGTTCTTGATCAATTTCAAAGTGCTCTTAAGTCAAATTTAGTGGAAGCATTGATTTGCAAAAAAATTGAATTTTTAGAGCAAAAGATAATATTTTTAAAACTTTGTTAAACTTTATTGTATTAAGAATTTTGTTAATCTTTTGTTATTTTATTATGAAAATTATTGTTCTTACCAAATTGTTTAGATTGATTGAAAAACTATTTTTACTTGGAAAAGCTCAATAGGTGAACAATGGAATGATCATTTTGCATTGAAAAAATGATGGAAGGTTAAATTGATGAAAAAATTAAACAGTTAAAATGATTGATGGGAAAAGTTAAACGACAATTTCATCATTTTTTGCACGAAGACATTCAATAGGTGGGATAAAAAAATTACTTTTAATTTAAAAAGTTTAATAGGCAAATGATGAAAAAAAATTTTGCATTCAAATTTATGTTATTAAATTTTGTATTTTTTAATATATAATTGTATCATCAATTTGAATTACTCTTACATTTTTAATGTTTCAATTTTTTTAGTTTATGTTAGTAACACATGTAAGCATTAAATTGGTGGAACTCAGTGGAAATACAATCAAATTTACCCATTCATGTTGCTCCTTCCGCATAAAATATTACTTTGACGAACAATTGACAAGTTTGACTAATTATTTTTCTTAAATTTATTTAAATTTATATTTTAATTATACTTCTTGTTCTTAAATGAGTTGTGTTAATTGGATAAACAAATACATACATTTATTAAGTTGATTGAGTTAAATGGGTCATTGCATATAAACAAATTAGCAAAAGTTATTTTTTATTAACAACACAATTATTTGATTAATAAATAAATTGGCGGATTATATTATGTTAATAATATGATTACCCAATTAATAAATGAGTAATTATTTTATATTTTTGTCACTTATTTTGTATAATTTTAATACAAATAATAAATAAATCATGTTTTATCAGTAAAAAAATTTTATTACACTCAACCATGAGACAAACTCAATCCATTTATCCAAATTGCTGCCCCTAAAAATAGGCGACTACTTCCAAGTTGACAAGATAACATTCTTTACAAGTTTCACCAGCCATTTCTAGCAACATGCCAAAACTGATGATTCTAAATGTAGGGCGGGACAATTATTTAAAATAAAAAATTTTAAAAATATATTTTTTCAAATTTAGAAAAGTATTAGTATTGTATTTTAGTACAAATAAAAATTTAAAAAATTCTTATTTTTGTTTAAATAGGACATAAAAGTGTCTTATTTTCAAAAAAATATCTTTAATTTTTTCATAAACATAACAAATTGACTCGTGAAAAAAAATTAAAATAACTTTTTAATCTTTGTACATATTTTCTACTTTAAGACAATACTTTCTCTTTTATTTTATTATTTTTTGGAGTTTAATTATGCATTAAAAGTACTTTATTTTTAAAAATATTTATTTAATTTAACTTTTTCATAAACATAACAAATTCACTCATACAAAGACTAAAATACTGCCTAGTCTTCCAACAAATATCACCAACCCTAAGACAATCATTTCTCTTTCTCTAAATCATCTCTCTAAAACACTCAAGTCCTAAACAAGCCTTGAATCTAATTACAATAAATTATGGTGTGAGTTTATGCAAAAATTTATTTTTAAGATATGTTGTACTTTTCATATGAGTAAATAATTAAAAAAAAATCACATAACATGATTACAATCTATTATTTTGGCTAATCATAAGTGTGCTCCTATTATATAAGTAGTCGATTATTATTTGAAGATTGTTGATTTTGAGGTTTTAAAATGCAAATTTTCTTTGTAGAACTCACTACATAAAAATTACCGGACCAAGGTTAGGTACAAGTTGTGGATACGAGAAGGGTATTTTCAGGTAATGGTTTGAGATAGAAGAGGGTAGAGTGAGAGTTGAAGAATAATAGGACAAGGACACGAGGGCGACCATATGTTGGATAGATGATCATGTAAGAATTAATATGGGTTAGGTAATTTGGTAGAAAAATATTTTTAAGTTTTCATATTGTGTTGATTTATTAGTTATTTAATAAGACAGTCATAATTCATGGTTCTATAAATTCCAAGATAATGTTAATTAAAATATAAGAATGAGAATTATAATTAAATTCAATGAAGACATACATGACCCATATATCAACAATTACAAGCCGCATTACTAGACCCACAATGACATCCTCTCGTGGATTCTTCACCCATTTATCTTAGTACCCACCTAAGTACTCGACCGTAGATTTAAGTTCTTGAATCATTTATTTTTGTAATCGACCAAAGAATACAAGACATTCCTATCATGGTCAGTTACTAATTCAAATAGTATTAATCTAAAGTGCAAATCATATTCTCCAATTCAAACATTGAATTATTTCATCTATATATTGAATAACTTAAATTCTTATCGTAAAACAACCAATACATTATTTTGAAAAAATATATTGCCACCAAAAATAGTAAAAAAAGAAAAATAAATTCTTATTTACAAAGAAATTACCGTCAAATTTCATAATTATATCTATCAAATATAGATTAAATAGTTAGATTTTTGATAAAAATACGTAAGTTGTTCTAAATTGCTTCAAACAAAAAGAGGGATTTTGTTGTTGATTTTTCGATAGCAAACTTATATTAGATTGTAGTAAGACAAGGTTAAAAGGTAAAGGAGAATATTTAGGTATTAGTTCAGGCCCTAAGTATTTCTATTTTAAGATTAATTTTAACTAAGTATTTCTATTTTAAGGGTAATTTTAACTTTTTTCTTATCCATTTGTTATATTTGTACAAATAATAGGAATGGTGTCATGTTTTTGCAATTTACCTACTTTAAAGGCATGCAGCATGCAATTTTGTATGTTCTTTTTGGGTCCTAGTGGACAATCTAAACACACTTCACATGCTGAAAATTAACTCCCTAGCAAACTCAGGATCTACACATGGCTTGATTCAAACTCCAATTGATGGTCTATGCCCATCCAAGTATGGGCTAATAACTTTTTTTTTTTTAAAAAAAAAAAGAAGATGTATTATACTTTTCAAGTAAGTATAGTTTTAGGGTGTGTTTGTTTTGTAGAAAAAGAAAGGGAAAAGGAAAGAAAAAGATAGGATAATTTGAATTATCTTATTTGTTTTTGTAAAAAATGAATGGAAAGGAAAAGAAAGAGAAATCATCTTTCCTTGAGGTAAAAGAATATGAATTTCTTACTAGTTATGAAGAAATCTATATTCTAAGGGTGTGTTTGTTTTTACTAAAAGAAGGGGGAAAGGAAAGGAAAGGAAAAGAGAAAGTAATTTAAATTACCTTATTTATTTTTGCAAAAAATAAATAGAAAAGAAAGGAAAGATGAATCCTCTTTACTCAAGGTAAATGAATATGAATTCTTTCATAATTAGCGAGAAATCTATATTTTAAGGGTAAAAAAATAGAATATTTTACAATTTTACCCCTATTAAACTATTAATTTTTAATTTTACCCTTATTTAAATTTAATTATATAAATATTTATTTTTATTACAAATTTATTTTATTTTAAAAAATTAAAATATTTATTTTTTATTTTTTAATTTTTAATAATAAATT